>JAOYSI010067107.1:4540-20997 GCA_025775065.1 Hiodon alosoides
AATAATAATAATAATAATAATAATAATAATAATAATAATAGTTATTAAAAATAAAAACATCCCTGTGTATTTTTTTTGATAGATCAAGTGGGGGACATTGAACAAAGAGTTTATATGAAGGAACAAACAGTGCCACTTCACAGGTCCTTTGAGGGAACAAAAACACCACCAAGAAAATTAGAGTTTGGTCACTGGCACATGCTGTCCTCACCGTGATGGATAATGCCGTTCTCCAGCAGCGCCTGGCCCAGGTTCACGCCCTCGTCTGGCTTACCGATCTCCCCGTTTTCCATCAGCCAGGAGACAAACTCGCTGTGGATGCCAGAAAAGAAGGGGCAAAGTGACAGCTGCAGAACGTTGAGGTCCATCACCCGTGTGAAGGTCTCCTGGGAAACGTGACGTGTGTGCTACAGTGGCGGGGGGGACCTGATTTAAAAGGACGTCTGACAAGATAATAGGTTATTTACAGCACAACTTCGTAAATCTGCTAGAGTACCCCGCTGTGTGTGTGTGTGTATATGCGTATGTGTGCACACGTGTTTGCAGTGGTGCACTGAGGGGGTTGGGGGGGGGGACAGGTTGCTTTGGCAGAGGATTGGGAGCTGGCAGAGCAGGCCTCAGGACGTGACCTTCGCTTTGATGTGACCTCCCCGGTTCCCCTGATAGCAAGCTTCACTTCTCCTTCTTCACACTGAATTAAAGCCACGGCAAGTCAGGCCCCTCTGGGATTAGCAGCTATCCCAACAACAAACACCATTTCAGGGCCAGAGACGGACGACGATTCCGGCACTTAGACAAGTGCCTAACATGCGGAGATCAAAAGTCTTTTTCTCCTTCAGACATTTTTTTACCCTTTCAGCTGAGTTTGGACACCGGCCAAATATTTGGATTTAAGAAAATTAAAATTAAAATCCCAAGTGCATGACTGAAATTCTTCTCAATTTTGGATATTTCTCAACCAAAAATAATTCTCAGGATATCAATGAGAATGAGGGCCAGAAACTGGACCCCAATTTAATATGACTAATATTTCTGTGTGCGCGTGCGTGTGCGAGTGAGCACATAGGGCTATATACCCTCATGCACTGATTCCTCTGATTTGCTAATGCACTTTAAGTTACAAAAAAGACTGGGAAAATAATTTGCAGCTAATGACTATTGGCAGAGAAGCTCAAGACTATGCAGAAAGCATGTGGACAACCCAAACTGCGTTAAAGCCTGAATAACTTCAGCATCTCCCTCTCTCAGTGGGGGGCCCAAGGTTAGGAACCAATTCACAGATTATGTAACTCATTAGTGTTCGCTGCATGACCAGCACAACGAGGGGGGGTATGAGGCTCCAAAGGCAGACAAGCAGAAGGAACGGGAAACAGCTCTGTTTATTAGGCCAGCCCTTTGTGTGTGTGTCACGCCACTAGCCTATGTGTCAAAACCCCGCTCGCACCAAGGCCATCGCCGTCCGATCTCAGGGGAAATAAAAACTTTCCGATCGCATTACACTCTTGTATTTAAAATCCTGGAGAGCTCGAGGCGCTTGAATTACTTCTTATCATCACAGCGCGAGAGGGCCGGAGATATTTTGAGTCGCCAACACATCTTGTACTTTCGTTATAGAAAGGAAATGATAAAAAATATGTCAAATGAAACAGCCGCTGTAAAGCACTGTCTGCCAAGAAGCAGGGGCAGGAATATCTATCAGTACATTATTGAAAATAAACATTTACTGCAGAGTTGCAAGTTTGCTAACAACTAAAGTCCCTGCATCCGGACGTTAAATGAGAATTTTTCTCACTTTATAAAACCCCAGCTCAACTACAGAATATTATTTATTAGAAATGTAGACACCGACTAAACATTACAATTGACAGAGGGTATTTTGAAACAAGCCGTGTACTGCAATGTAAATTTGTTTCTATCTTGCGAGGAGACTACTGTACAGGAGCGCCCATGGTTTGAAATGAATATGTTTCTAAGCTATGCTCTTTCAGCCCGAGGAAAAGCCTGGGGCCATTCTTCTCATCGATCTCATCAATTATATAGCAAGAAAGACATGAGCCGCGCTGTCAACGTGAGCTGTACCATTTGATCTCATATAAAATAACAGGCTATGGGGTCTGAGTGATTTCCAGGCTGCCACCGATTCACAAATTACACAAACCTTTTTACGGTGGGTTGCATTACACGGAACCCACATCACCCATAAACCCATTTGAAACATAAAAATGCAAGGAGCTCAAGTCATAAAAAGATGAATGAAGGCAGTCCCATTTAGGTCGAGCATATTCAAACAATTTCTCTATGAAGCAAAAACAAGATGTGAACCATTCAAACCTCCAGCTAGTTCAGCCCCCCCCCCCAAAAAACGGAGCCAACAGAGATAATGAATTAAAATTAGGGATCCTTTAAATGCTGTACTTGAGGCCATGAGTAATGGGAAATGGAAAATGGAAAATGCCTTAGCACCTTCTCATGCAAAGCTTCCATTATTCATTCAGTGCATAGAGAGAAAATAGGGCAGGGTGGAAGAGTAATTAATTCTAACAGCTTGATGTTAAAGAGAGGGCACTGTCCCAACGAAGCCACGTTGGGAACGACAGGCAAAGTGCTTGGCACTGAGAGCGAAAGGGCAGTTTAACACCGGCTCGCACCCGCAGCCCGTATTTCTGCCACGCTACATTTTTCTAAGTTGGCCCACAAGCGACAGTCAACCTCTGAACTGTGCGTGCTATTTCACTTGCCCCAGGACAGCTTTGATACCAAATTCCATTCCTGTTTCCTATCACATAGTAAGACACTATGCTGCTTTATTCAGTTTTTCCTTTATCTGTTCCAGCAGCAACCGAGGTCAAAGTCAGTCATTTGAAGCCCGTGCTGGTAGGTTTAAATATGATGTAATGATCCCATTTACCACCAGCACGGGACGAAAAGATAACGTAACGTTTGGCTATTGATCGGTGGTGAGAACGATCAGAAAGTGCAAGCGGTCTTCCTTCATAGTGATGTGAAGGCAGATTGGGTTTATTAAAACTTACTTTCCGAGGAAGCACTTGGGGACGATACTGAGTTTCCGGCGCCGGTCTTTAATCAGGTGCCGGCTCTTGCTCATCATCATGTGGTACAGCTTTTCACCTTTCTCCGCAATCATCACGTACGCGTCCCGCTCCATCCCCAGCTTGAGACCTGCCAAAGGGAGAGGGGAGCAGGTAAAATGGAGCGCATTCACGAATCTACGTTCGTCACACATCCTCGTCGTCCGAAACCGCGGGATCGCTTCTGGTCCAATACACAGGAAAACGGCTACAACTGCACAACCTCTTTGTCCAAAACCGCGGGATCGCTTCCGGTCCAATACACAGGAAAACGGTTACAACTGCACAACCTCGCCGTCCGAAACCGCGGGATCGCTTCCGGGCAAATACACAGGAAAACGCACACAACTGCACCGAACGTGCACGCGTTCCATCGACTTTTTCTCAGGCGGACTTCAATGCATCGCATCATTGTGGGTCCACTCAGGTCTAATCAACAGTTCTGTAAAACAAAACTCACCGAGACACAGTTTTGTCAATCCTAGTCAACAGGATATACCGTTGTAAGGATGCAATTTTCCAGTGAGAAACTTGCGTTTATAATCAGTCTATATTTCACCAGCCGAGCAGCTGGGGAAGGGAATAGTGAAGTAGACGGAGGGGGACCAAGGGAAGGCGATTGCCATATAGCCTGCCACACAATGGGTATATTGATTCACATGACTTCCACCCAGCCTGGCATGGAGCTGCAGAAGTCCCAGCAGATGCCAATCTAAGCAAAGGGGAGACTCCGAGACCATGGAGAAACAAACTTGGTTTTAACAGTTTGGCCACACGTTGACCAGAGTTAAAAGAGTCATCGACTTGAGAAGGAACACTGGCATCCTCCCGAGGAGGTATTTTTTCAGTCCGACACACTGCAAGGCACAGGGAACGGAGCGTAGCGGCTTATGTCTGAAGCAGCCCATGGGGGAGAGGAGATGTTAATCTCACTCAGGAGTACTGAAGCCAAATCTTTTGTACTGATGTAGGAGTTAATGCATTGCCTTCATATGACTGTAAATAATCTAAATTCATAATAAGGGTATATATAAGCTAAACGTGAATGACGTTTAGGCTGAGATAAGTCAGCCATTCAGAAGAAACACTTTCCACCCACAATAGGGTGGTGAAGCCTACAGTTCGTTACAAACCATGCCTCTGCCTGGTGTTTCGGGAGAGGGGTGCAACGCTGGGTGACAATAAAGTTATAGGGTGGATTAGTTAGCAGCAGCTGGAATGGACTTGAACAAAGAGCGTCTTTGAAGAGGAGCCCTTCCCCGCCCCCCCAGTGCCTCGCTCCGTTCCAGCTGTCTTGACTGCCCATCCCCTCAATCCACAGCTGGCTGCGTCATGTCGTTCTCGCCTATGCAGAGCGCATCAGCAAAGCCAGCAAAGCTCCCACTTCCCAGACTGCACTGCTCCACTGAGTCCATCCAACCCGAATCAACATCAGCGTAGCATAGCGTACGCTACAATCCGATCCTATAAAACCTGTAACAGCCGTCACATGTAATGAATCTGATGTCATTCTTAAGACGTCCTGCGCACCCTATGGACTAGCTTAACTAGCGCTGGAGGACACCTGGTCTTAGAAACAGTCGCTTAGCATCAGCAGGCACCGGTGACGCAGGGTTTTATAAATCACGCTGCAGGGCCGGCAATGCTCTGACTTGCAAAGGTGTCGCCCTCAGGGCCACCGGCACATCTCATGGTGGCTGAGCGCAAACGTCTCTGGCAGGGGTGCTGTAGTTTAAAGTTCAGACTGGTGATATGTTCACACGTCTGGTAACCATGCTGTCCCAGGGATACAGCTTGTTCACAGAGTAGTAGAGGACGTGTAAGGGGGTGTCCAGGAGAAAAAAAGTGTCCAGGAGAATTCACAGATGGGTGGCGAATGCAGAAAAGCGTGATAAAAAGAAAAAAAAATCTTAATCTAAAACACTTCATAATACAGACTTACAATGTGACAGACAAAAAAATGTATTTCCTTTTTGCATCACCTATACTGATGATGACCTTTATTCTCCACTAATGCACGTAGATCAGTAAATTACCTATCAAGCTACTTCACCTGCAATTTCAGGGTCCATTCCATCAGACATACAGCGACAATGAATGACTTTTATACACGAGATCAAACCAAACAGCAAATCACACTTGAATAACGCCATTCTTTTAAACGATTCCTGTAAACGGGGGAAGAGGCAGGCGGGGGAGACGCCACTCCAACAGGAGAAGCTGAGGGTGCAAACGGAACATCCTTAGAAAAGAAAGAAAAAAATCTGATGCAGATATTAATAGTCAGTCGCAAAAAAACAGCCTAAATTACTACCATTAAAGATATTTTGGTTTGCTCGGCTTGTTTGACTATTAGTAGCATTGCGGAGTAGCATCCTATTTCCGGAACGCTTTATAAAAAAAGTTTGAGTCGATGCTTTTTTAAGATGTTGCTTTGGTTTTCATCAGACTTTTCTGCATTCGCTGCCCCTCTCAATTAATTCCCCATGCATCTTTGTAATGCATTTTGTAAGATGACACAGACCTTCACTTTTGGACCACCGCACATTAGCGACGGGAAACGCTAAAATAATGCCACCGTTTTCATCTTAACTCAGATTACAGTAGCAATTACGGATCAAGCACTGCCCAGGCCATGGCATTTTCACTCACAGAGAAAAGTGTGACCACTGAGTCCTTATTGCCAGACAGTTTTTTCACATGCATCAGCAGAGCCTAGAAATATCAACCCTAAAGTAGTTTACCCACAGTGTCCTGTCCACAGAACAGTATCTATAAACTGCTGTGGAAACACAGCTATGAAGTTTCAAGTGGGTAAAAAATCAAAACAGTGGTTCTATTTTTGATACCCTAATCCTATTAATGGCCTGGTATAGTTAAGAAAACTATCAACACCTTTTGCAATACAGATTCCGCTCTCTATTCCCGAGAGGCTTATGGATCAATCACCGTAACAGTGAGATCTATATTTTACAAAGAAAACTGATCTTTAGCATTGCAACCAAAGACTCCGGAGTGCATTGTTATGTCGTCTTTTATCACAAACAGCGGGGAACAAACTTGCTTCAAAGCGAGGAAGAGGAAGTCGTTGCAAGCAACCGGATGTTTGGGGTACGGCCGGAAACACTTTTTAGGTTCAGAAACTTCGCTCACTCGCTATTCTTCAGGTGCTGTAAGCCGTCAGCACCTATGGCCCTCTTTCATGCATTCAACCGTGTGCGTTTGACACATCTTCCCCACTTGTAAAAGACACTCTGATTAAACTGAACAAAGGGTTAATTTGCACAGTTCAAGGATTTTAAATAGCTCCTACAGCACTGGCCTCTTAAAAGCCTAGCAGGTGTTTGTGTCCGTGTCTAGTCAAAACAGAGTGTTCGCAGAGGAAAGCAACACGCTAAATAGTGGAATATTTTCCTAGTGAGTATTTTCTCTGGCAGGCCGCCACTAATTTATTTGAGAACCAGGGTCAACAGTCTGTTTTTAGCATGTCAGGGCAGTTTGTGAATGAGCTATCCAAACAGCAGAACGCAGCTTCTTCTTTCCATGCAATGTGAATAATAAGAAAGTAAAAACACACCGGCTCAACTGTACAATTATCAATTTGGCAAAAAGAAAACCAAGAAAATAACACATAATAAGCCTTACAAAACCTCCGCAAATGCAAGCAAGCGTTTACTCCTCCCAACATTAGGAAACAAGTTACTAAGCATCTGAAACGATACCTGCACGCATGAGCCCAGGGAGGGATTTCAGGGGCTTCTCCTTTAGGAGAGAAAAACAACGCGCAAAGACGCTAATGACCAAGACTATTACTCACTTTCTCTCTGCTCTCGTTCCTTCAGGATGGCGTCCAGCCACTTCTGTTTGTCCTCCGCATTTTTCGCCATGCACACAAACCACTTGTTCTTGGCCGTGTTGTGGATTTTCCAGCCGTTTGTCACAGTGTAGTTATTGCTATGATAGTCAGCTGTAAAATAATAGGTAGCCGAATAAGTTATTTCCAAAATGTACATTTTACAGCATTCCTAACAAATATTGTTGCATGACTGTCACATATTATATCAACAAATACATACAATACACCAATTTATGCTCACTGTGAAACAGTATTTTTAAAATCATGCAGGTGATCCACTCCCTCTTTCAAACTGCTCTAGTTGTGAAAATCATGGAAAACAGGATCAAACCAGTAACCAAAGAAACAGGAGAGAAATATCACCAGATAAAAACAAAACAAATAATAAAACTGAAACCATTAGCTTTTATGCTAAATTCAAACAATACTTAAGCCATGACAACCCATTGGTCCCAAATCTGGTCAGGACCTACATTATGTTATCGTGCAGGAGTATGACATCTGCTCAGGGGTGGTGCTCTATATCTGCTATATTATTACTGGCAAATAAGTGGGCGAATATATCTGGCCCAGTCAGTATTCAAATCCTGGCACGCCACAGCCTCGGCCAAGCTGTGGCAAACTGAGATGAGGTTCGAGATTCTTAAGGCAAAGTCTCATCTGTTAGTGTTGTTTATAAAACTAAACTCTGTTTATAAAAAAGTCCCTATAATGCAATGACTCATGCAATGAGACAACATCCGAAACAGATGGGAATTCCACAAGGAACTAAAGACACACCAGTCCTTTCTACTCACAGATCTTTTCAAGGTAACGTAGAAGCTATCATTTAGTGTCAAACCCCTCCCCACCGATGTGGGAGCAGTCATTTTAAGACGAACTCTCCGGCCTCAGGGAAATCGCTCTAAATTCAGCACGTTCCATTACGTGGGCAATCCACGCACAAAGACTGAATAATGAATAATTAATAAGAGTCTAAATTAACGCATTAGGCTAAGAGGCATACATAGCGATATGTAAATCTCGGGCCCGAGGGCATTCTACCGCCTTCACTGCGCTAAAACAGTGTTTTCCTGCCTTCACCAGGTCTGGATCTGTCTCCGTACGATGAGCGGAGTGAGCATCCAGCGTCGTCACTAGGTGTTGTAATGCAATCACGGCAGCAGACACACACACACACACATCTTCTAACGACAAAAAGGGGTCCGGTTCCGCATTGCGCACTGTGATTCAAACAAAGGATCCACCGTTTTAAGTAACAACTGAAATGTTAAAGTATGTGTACACTGAAAATCACTTTTCAAAGTAAATTTTCAGTCAAATAATACTTATCCGCAAAATGAGAATTTGTGCAGTAACTGCAAAGTTTTTAATTTTTAATTTTTAATTTTAAAAAGCATTTATTTTAAACCAGATAGCCACACAAATAACAAGACTACCGTACAAAACAATCCGATCAATTCAATGCATAAGCATGCTTCTAATATCAGCTAAAGTGTGAAGAAAGTGTCTTTATTTTGCTTTATACGCGTGTCCAAATTTGTATTGATTCCCTTGAAGCATCAAACGCGTTAAATTAGATATTATTTTCTTTACCGGGTTTCCCACCTTCCCACACAAAGGGTGTACCAGCATCTGAAACTTGCGTTTGCCTTTTGTACGAATACACTAGAACTCTGCATTCAAGGTGGGACAGTGACACTAGTGAGAGATTAATAATTAATAATTAATAATTAATATTAATGAATGCAGGACCACACCCCTCTATTCCTGGGGCTAATTAGCTGCACACAAAAGCTGCTGTTAAACATACTAAGAATAAAGAAAAGAAGTTGGACAAAAATGACATTTAATACGGATACTTTTTTTTTTTTTAAACAGAAATGAAATCACTCAGCTACTTTCAGTGATGTAGTTACCTAGAACGGGCGGCTATTATGATTTCCAGTAGAGAAAAGGCATTACGTCAACTATGGAAGACAGATGTGAGAAAAATAACCTAGGCGATCATGACTGAACTAAGGAGTCAAAATGCAGGTTCACGTGAAGGTTCAACATTGCAGTCCCTGGGTAAGTGTTTGTGCCACTCTATCCTGTAGAATCAGAACATTGTCACCGAATAAGGGGACAGATCTCTGACTGGCATTGGGGTACAAATCCAATAATCATTTTAATCGTTTTATTTGGAAATTAGTTTACAAATAAGTTTTATATTTGTAAACTAAATATGGAAACTATTTTAAGCAGTCATCTCTTTTTGCTTTCTTTTTTTTGGAATTTTTGTTGCTTATGTATCTATCCAAAAGAGGACCACTTTCAGAAGAACTGGTTTCACCCAGTGTTTTTCATAAGGTCACTGGTTAAGAAAAGACGACAAACCCGCGTTCTTAACCAGAAAACAATAACTATCAGATCAATCTGCTTTTAACGAGAAGAAACATCTCCCTTGAGAACCGTTCTCTGTGGTTTCCTGGAGATGGGCTGGTGAGTTCTACGTCTATCAGACTCAGAGCAATCAGAGTGCAGAGACAGAGCGAAGCGATATGACGCTTCCTCCTGGGCTTGTAACACTCTAAATCACACAGATAGGCCGCCCCATGCAAGATAACCACTGTGCAAGACCACATCATCTCATGACTGCGATGGAGGTGTGAAACTCTTATAGCTCAATAGTCTTACCAGACATCCGAGCTTTCGGAATCAATATGTCAATATTTAAAACTGCACCCCCTGTAATAAACTGCCAATGCTGTGAACGAGAGCTCTAGTACGAACCTGTTCCATCTTCCACGTTTTCAACTTCCATCACCTCTGTGTTGATTCTGCCTCTGAAAACATAGAGGGGCCCATTGATGGACTTGGTCCTCTTTGTAGATTTCTTCCCGGAAACCCTGGATCAAAAAGAAAAATCAGCTCATCACCTACACATGCAGCAATAGAATCATTTTGACATAAGGACCTCAGGGGGCAGAGACTTTGACAATGACCGTCATACATTTTAGCTGAATTGGTTCCGTTTACTCAAGGAGTTGGAATTTCAAACAGGAATTTCGAATTGCATATTCGGGCATAACCTTTTTAATGGGTAAAGCAGCCAGACGAAAATAAGAACTTTTATATGTGTATATTCTGGATCACAGTGCCACCTTTCAACTGCTCTGCTGTCACGCAATTCCCCACCTTGATTTTCGTTTGCAGTACACCAAGAGGTTGTCAAACAAGAAGAAGACTCGCTCTTGAATGTTTCCAGCCGATATCTTCAGTAAATTACCATGGAGAAGCAGCTCTGTGCAAATGTCCGTCAAATTGGTTCCCTGTAAGAGATGCAGGTGGAGGGAAGAAAAAAAATGACTTTAGTAATTATTTATGTAACTTGATTTTGCATACGTACATAAAATGTTTGATATTGACGTCTTGTCATTCTAAACAAAGACTGCATTAGCGCTAGGACTGATTTGGTGAGGGATTTGTTTTTCGAGAGTAGATGTAATCCCAGAAGTGTCGGACACACAGATGGGGTAAAGCGGAACACCTGGTATTCTCCTGCACGCTGCAATTAACAATGGCTTCCCGTTATGCGAGGCCTCGTACCCTCAGCGGTAGAGTACAAATAAAGCCTTGCAGAACTGTCCAGACAGGCTGCCGAGTCGCGTTAGGAAATATTCGGGTGACCTTTTCGGCAAATGCTCTGTCCCGTTGCCTTGCTTCCCAGACTCCGCTTTGGGGAGGAGGTAAATGGGGGGTTTACAGAGTTCATATCTGAATGCTAATGTAGAACCCAAATGTGGAAAACAGGAGACTTTCAAAATGATGCCAGATGCCAGTCCCTGGTGACATCTGTATGCCCTTATCCCCAGATTTTATATCCACTGAACCAGACCAGATTTTTTCATGCTGGATACTTACTTTAAAAAAAAAAAAAAAAAAAAAATTAAGGCACTTGTATGGGGTGAGGTTAAACGATCTAAGAAAAGCTGTATTGAGATTTGGACGAACCTCAAGCAGAACAAAGATTTGACCCTTTCAATTACGCTGAGGAGAGAGAAGACGGGCGGGCACGCGGACAAGGAAACAGATCATGACGTAAAGGGTCTAAAACCCTCTCGAGTTTCAGAGCAAATTATTTTATTATAACTTCCCCATAGGCAGAACCCGCTCGTTGGCAAGCGGAGGCGCTTTCTCTGATCAGACGTTACCATGGCATCTCTCAGACTGGAGAACAGTTCCTGCACTGCTGCTGGCTTTTTGGCCAGTTTGGCCAGTTGAGTAAGACCTGCTTCACATACAACAACCAACCAAAAGCATTTCAAAAAGATTTTAACATACGCCGCATAAAAGATAAAGAATAAATAAGAAAGAAGTTTGAATCACTTTGATGTCGTATTAGGATGATGATGTCAGCAAATATATTTCTCTCCATGGGTAGCAACAGCAGCGGTTATGCAAGCCATCTGTAAGTTCAGATGAACGTTCCTTTCATTTATAGAAAGATTCATAATCTGATGGAAGGAAACAGGGCGAGGGGTGTCATGATTCCGTCTCCCACTCTCAAGTGGTTGCACTGATTGTGGAAATTTTGTGGCTAGATCAAATTAGCATTGATGATATCTAGGCCTTACACCAGGAGCCATGCATAATGTGACCTGACTGAAACAGAGACTAAAGTAAACCAATGTTATTCTACGTGAGGGCAATGTGTGAACGTTAACTTGTTAACTGTATTCAGCAATCCGTCAGGGACAATGCTGTTGTTGTCACCAACTCTGCAATCCTGTCGAGCAAATAATGCAGGTTGAATGAACGTATAATGCAAACAAACCCCTCTGTGGACGCAATGAAAAAAAACAACATTATCCTTAAGGGCGTAAAGTTTGATGGAAAGCCTTTACGGTGGAATTGAGGCAGAAGAATGTTTTTGAAAGCACACTATTGTTTTGCAAATACAGGATTTCCTGTAAACTGGCCTTTTCATCATAAAGGGTCAACCTCAGAAAAAGAACTTGACTGCATGGCGGCGTATGTGTGGTTGAAGCAAAGAAACAACAGCAAGGCACTTTAAGATGGTCAAGGCTTGATTTCCACTGTGGGCCTGGTGCCCAAGCATTTCACTTGCTATTTAGCAGGCACTTTGCCCACATCAGAAAACAAGAGCTCAATTGTACAGAGGTGAAACAAAAAGCATTATTGAGACGTAGAAATGCATTGCTCTCGCTGATTGCTCTCGCAACTGCCAATTGTTATCGAGCAGACAATCGTGTAAAATTCTGAGATGGCTCAAAGGTGCATCAGCCAGCCATGTGAAAGTTTTAGACACAGCGTTGCAGAGGGTAAAAAGTGATAGGGAGCTCTGCGTGCACAGAGAGCAGCAGTGTTGCAAGACACAAACGCTGACTGTGAGCAGAGCAGCGCCACTTCCTGTGTGTCGACATTTTCACTTCCTCCTTCTGACACAGAAAAGCGCCTCGAAGAGACTGCCAGAAGCGTCAACTCAGTGTCAAAGCCAAGCGACTATGCACTGACGTTAATGAAAGATATTGTTTATTTGTATACAGCGCCTTCACACTGTTGCGATGTTCTTATAAACGGCCTTATATATTATTGTTAAGCTGTTCAGGGCGAAAATGCCCAAGTATTTTTTGAATTAAATCTTTTTGTAATGGTTGTGAATAAAATCAGCATCTGCTATGACGCTATAGAATATCCATGGTATTTTTGTAATAATCCACATAGTAAGGTCCGGGTTGAAGACAAAGTAACGTTATGCAAAAACCTTGACATCGTTGTGCACGCCTCCTTGTGTACAACCGACTGGTGAAGCAAACGTATTATATTCCATCAGTGAAAAACAACTGTTGATTGAGTCAGCTGCTGAACTTGTCCACAGTGAAATGGTGCAGTGGTGCGTGTTCTGGCGCGCCCTTTGACTGAGATGCAGCGATGAGAACATCTCACCTCCCAGCCCTCGATGTGAGACTGGAGCTGCTCCAAGGCCTCCAGCTTCTCCATCTGCCTCTTGGTCTCGTTGATGTTGGAGCAGACCGCCTTCATGGCCTGCAGCGCCTCCTCCACCGCAGGGTAGTCAGCGTGTTTCTTTGGGGTTCTCTTCAGCAGCTCCTGCAGGAGGAGGTCACGTTAGCTGGGCAGTTGCGAGCCAGCTTCGCTGACCAGGAGGGGGCGCTTTGTGGACACGACCACCATCGCTCTCGTCTAGCCTGAGACGCCTTACTTCTGAATGCATCACGAGCAAACTGCCAGGACCTTAAGTTCTCTAAGCAGTTTAAAAATGTTATTTACACCAGCAATCTTAAAATAGGGACGAAAACCCTGCATTTATCGCCGGCCAATATTGTCACAATTGTCACTTCTCTAAATAGAAAAGACTACCCACAGTATGACAACTGAATTGAGATCCCAGGGCTGGAATCTGTTTAAAGTCGCTGTGTTCTCACCTCCATCATAAGAATTATAAAAAATATTTTCCTAAGGAGGCAAGTCCTCTCTAATGTCAGAAAGTTAAACTGATCTGTACCACACATGTGGCAATAAAGCATTTTTTAAAAATGATGGTGATGACAGGCTGATTCAGCACAGTTCTTCTATACATATTTTATCAGATTAAAACATTAGGTCCCTTTCATCCACCCGGCTCCTGGGATAAATTAGCAGTGTTTGTGGGCCCCATTACTTTCCATATAGCCATCATACACTTGGAACAAAATTAGAATGTAAATCCATACAGAACTCAGAAAGTATCGGATTATTCCATTTCTGACTGGCTGGGGTTGAAAACAACACCTGAGAGCACACATTTGAACTCACTGGCTAAAATATGTCCCTCTGTGTCACATACGACAACAGGGCCACAAAGGCCTTCCTTATTCCTTACACTTCCTTATCCTCAGCTCGAATTGTGGAGAGATAAAGACAACAGGCCCCACCACCAGCAGGAGGTTAATGGCCGTCTTAACGCCAACAATAATGAGGTTCGAAAAACAAACAGTGAGAAAGCCAAATACCTGCATACTCATTAACTGCACTCTCTATATGCTTATTAAATTATCCAGATGCTTTTAATACGGCAAATTTACTGAGGAAAGGTTTGTTCATTTGGTAATACGATGCGCTGACTTGAGGACTAATGCAGTTGTTATGCTTGGTAAATGGACCAGCTGTTTTTCCCCTAAAAGAAGAAACCAGGTCAATGGAATAGCAAAGCATCAAGTACCAACCTGCGGATTATATCTCCAGAGAAGGGACCATTTTTATCATTTAAAAGGGTTTAAGATAATAGGGGAAGGTTAGAAATCGGATACCGGAATGGGAAATAGAAATAACTTGCTTACCTTCAGCAGGAGAGGATATTTGCAAATGCGCTGGATGGGCGTCAACAGGTAACCCTCCAGAGGAATGTCGGTGGTCTTCTTACCCCCCAGCAGCATGCAATGCTGAGGAAAGTCAAAAACGGACACAGTCTCGTTACCTTTTGTCTAGACCCCAGCCCTAGTCATCCCTTACACCTACGCTGAACACTGTCGAGGGGTTTTTAACAGCCTCCTGCCAAATAATGGAGGAACACTATATGGAAAACTCCAGCCTCATCTCCCACATCAAGTGAGGATGTGCGCATACAATAGAACATGCTTGAATCCAATTACAGCAAGCAAAGAAAAGGCAGAATTCGTCAACATCCCCAGTGTATTGGCCCAAATCGTACCAGGCAGAGAAAAGCCACGCTATGCTATTTCTCCACTCACTGTTAGGTCCCCCCCACCCATCCATATTATTTTTAAATCAATACAGAAATGGAAAAAATATGCTGATGCTGACCATGCAGAATACAGAAAAAATAAATAAATAAATAATAAAAAAAAACATTTCCTTTTTTCCAAGGACAACATTCAGTCCACAGAAAACAAGGACATCTGTCAGTAACCACTCACTCCATACAAGGCTGCCTGATGTTATGTATGAATGCTTTAGACTCATTACTGCTATTAAGATTCGGCAATATCTCAAAGACACTCAAAAGAAAGAAAAACGTGTGCATCTACCACCTCGACGGAGATTTGGAACAGGGAAAACAAAGTAATATTTCCTGAGCCAGAACCTCCGTTTGCCGATTTGTGTTTACACCTTACCGGCAAAAGTAGTTCTGAGAAATGCCAATTATCATAATAGACGGCGGGTCTTAAGTGTCCCGCTTGTCCCATTTAAAGGTCCTTGAGGCTGAGTCGTAGATCAAAGGGCAGCCCAAGAGTCGAGGGATAAAAAGCAATGCATTTTTAATGGCGCAGACACTCAGCCAGCATTACAACAGAGCCGTTTCCATACAATCACAGCAGATGTACGCGGGACCACAATAAGCCCAGCCCATTATGAGACGGCCGGCTCAACTCCGATTGGAGGACCCCACGTTACATTTTCGGAAAAGCAATTTCGCATGAAATCCCGAACTTCCACGGATACGCACACTTAAATTAAAATTTAATTTATATATGCCTGAAAAAATGTCATTCCGTGGCGCCTTCTTTTTTTAATAAGGCAGTTTATTACTTTTTTGACTCATCTCATCTTGACTTAATCTCTCTGGGTGTCAGTTTTTCCACTCCTGTAATGGAGCAGACATGCCTTTCAAACACAAGCACGGCACTTCATACACATGAAGTCAATAAATATTGTCTGGATCCGGATTGATGGTAGCGAAATCATTAATTCAATTGGAAACAGGTTCCCTCCTTTGTTTGCCAAACAGAGATGATGAATGTAAATGACAAAAACAGTGTCACACCCTCACATGGTGCTAACAGAGTAAGTATCCAGTCAACTAGGCCTTTTGGCTTTACAAAGGAAAACAAAAAGTGAAGAAAGTCAACTCACCAAAAGAAAGGTTCTGACATTGGGATTTTTGTTCAACTCCATTAGCAATCGCAGGGCTTTTTCGTGATTGCTGCAATACTCCCCGTACACAGAGAATTTCTCTTTCTGAAACGACAAGAAAGTAAATTAACATGCAACAGTTCCAAGTCAGTTCCATCTTTGAACGTGCAAAACATGCAACGCAGCATCTTGCGTTTTCTGGGCTTAATTCTTACTCTTTCTCGTCACATTTGAGGAGAATTCCAAGACGTTTTAGATTGGATATTACAGTCAAGAATGATCAACAGCTCTTGATTTAAGAGTTAATCTCATAATTAGAAACTGAAACGACCACCAGCGTTGTTGCACTTGACTGTGATGTAGTGGGAAACCCAACCTCGGGGAAATCTGAACCAGATCGCAGCATGAAACCCAACTCCCTGTGTCTGCGGATACCCCTGAAAGATGCATGAAACCCATTCCCTGCTTCGCTGCCACATTTTAAACTAAAGCATGCAATCAACGTTGGTGCATTGCTTCACTCCAGCGCTCGAATACGCAGAGAGAAAGGACACTGGTAGGAATTCAAAAAACAACTGGTGATCGGTATGAAGTGCTGCTTAATCAGTGGTAGATTTGTACTTTAAAAAACAGCA
>JAOYSI010067118.1:9889-38568 GCA_025775065.1 Hiodon alosoides
CCTCTTCAGAGAGGCGGAGGCCCGGCGCATTGCTACCACGGCAGCATTCCTCTGCACAATGTGGGATTGTGGGTGGATTAACACCGCAGGGCCTTGAGGGGGGAGGGGAAACCCTGGGAGCAGCCTGATGGATCCGTGAGCGCTCCGGGTTCATGGGATCAGAGAGAAATTAGGTAAAAGGGGACCTTTTAGAAGCAGACATCCAGTCCGGTTTGACTTGGGGATCCATTTAAAATAGAAGCGGACATCCAGCCGGGTTTGACTTAGGGATCCATTTAAAATAGAAGCGGACATCCAGCCCGGTTTGACTTGGGGATCCATTTAAAATAGAAGCGGACATCCAGCCGGGTTTGACTTGGGGATCCATTTAAAATAGAAGCGGACATCCAGTCGGGTTTGACTTGGGGATCCATTTAAAATAGAAGCAGACATCCAGCCCGGTTTGACTTGGGGATCCATTTAAAATAGAAGCGGACATCCAGCCGGGTTTGACTTGGGGATCCATTTAAAATAGAAGTAGACATCCAGCCCGGTTTGACTTGGGGATCCATTTAAAATAGAAGTAGACATCCAGCCCGGTTTGACTTGGGGATCCATTTAAAATAGAAGTAGACAACCAGCCGGGTTTGACTTGGGGATCCAAGCTTAATGAGCGGCCGGGCTGTCCATTTAAAGGGCCCTGCTCTCATTGCAAATCATTCACAGGGGTGGGGCAGGCATAGTGACGGGCGGTTGGTATTCAGCAGACCGCCAATGACTCCCCGAACAGAGCGCCGAACAGACACATTAGTCAGAGGTCAGGGTGGAGGGCGGATCTCACGATAGGCCTGTGAGATACAGGAAACCCGGGACCACAGGGTGAGGCCCTATCTGGCCAAATCTGCTGCTGTGTGTTAACCACACACCAGCTGTTAATGGTCGACGCAGGGAAAGAAAGTTCTAGTCCTCTGAAAGCAAAAAGCCAAAACGGCTAAATGAAACCGTTCGTTACCTTTTCTGTCTCACATCATCAATATCTTTATTCCGACCTATCACATACCACTCCTCCCATCATCCCACCTCCACATGTCTACTTAGCCCAGAGGAAGTGATGAAAAAATACAATCCATGCTTTGAGGAATCTAGGGCACTTAAAGAATTGCCACACAAACTGAGAGATTTCCAATGTGCTGTGCGCCAAACAACATCAGGATTGCCAACACTCTAAATATGGCTTCCACTCGCATGGTTTCTTTAGATTGCACATGTATCGTGAAACTTTGGAATCCCGCCTGTGTCAGTGGACCACAAGTCACCCTGGCCTGGAACCACCAAGCTCTTCCCAGACATTCCCAAGGTCCTTTTTGTCCCCCTTATAACGCCCATTTGTCTGATACGTGCTTATAAATCAGCAGGGCTTCTCGCGGCTCGTCACTAAACAGAAAATTACGAAAAGTAAATCGCAGACTCCAAATTTATAGAGTGAAAAAAAATAAATGAATAAATAGTAATAATGAATAATAATAATTATTATTATGAATTAGCCTGGTGTACAGCTGCTTGAGCGGGGAAAACTATTTCATGTCCTCTCCGAGGACAGACGTTTTTACGCGCTACACACCTTAGTGCTCGGCTGTTCTGTTCTGCGAGCTTGTGTGGCCGGAGCCGTTGTTGCTAGACGTTTCCACTTCATAATGACAGCGCTTACAGTTCACCGGGCAGCTCCGGTAGGGCAGAAATTTGACTGACTTGTTGGAAAGGGTGGCATCCTATGACATTACCACGCTGAAAGTCACTGAGCTCTCCAGAACGGGCCATCCTACTGCCAACGTATCGCTATTGAGACTGTACGGCTGATTTTATACACCTACATACGGTCTGGTCGTAAGTCAGCGTGGTCATTAAACAGGTTGGTCATTAAGTGAGGACTACCTGTACGTTCATCACGCTATTTAATCAGCATATTCTTAATGATCGGGGTCACTGGGAATACCCAGCAAGATGATTGCTTTCAGATTAAACATTTAAACAGATTAAAGAGTACACCGGCTCATATACAGGGGCTCTGTACGCTATAGCTAAAAATAATGATCTCCCAGTTACAGAAGGAACCCCAATCACTGCATGTCACCCTAAATCGAAGGTTATACGGCAAGCCTTTTGATCTTATTAAATGTCAACTCCTCCAAAACGTGAAACACAAACCTGGAACTGGTAGGGTATGAGCAGGGAAACCGGTGACCTATGCTGAATCCGTCTGACACGTCAATGCTCTCAAAGTGCGGTTTACATGAGAAAAATCTTTGCCCTAACAGGTGGTATAACAGAAAAAAAAAACCCTTCAAGGCTTCCCCTAGGAGCCCCACGTTCCAAACGTAAGCTCAACATCACCACACGCAAGCCAAAGGATGCCCAAACTATCGGCCCACAATACTGACCTACGGGGGGGTAAACTCAGCCTCTCTCCTCAATGTACATAAGGAATAAACAATGCTTATTGCTCAGAATCACGGCGGAGTTTGTGCTGGAAGGCAACCCCACAGGTCTGCTCTGCCGAGCACAGGCACAGGGCGAATGTTCCTGCTGGGCGGGCTGCTTCCCCTCCTCCTCCACTCAGGGGCAGGGTGTCGGGTTTCTGGGCCCGGTGGCACTTCCGCCCCAGCTCACAGTTACATAAGCGCCTTTTCCCCGGCAGGACCAGAAAACGACAAAGCCAGCCATCCAGCAACGGCTCCAGGACACGCTCTCCTGCCAGAGCCTCTCAAAAAACAAAAACTTAATCTGCTGATGCAGAAGAGGGAGGTGGCGGTATCTCCCCTCTCCAGGCATGTTCTGTAAAGGCTCTCTTCCACCGGGCCTTTATCTGCTCTCACAGTCATTCCCCTAGTGATAACCGTAAGGATTATGGGTGGACCGGTGGACGTATTCACACCGAAATGTTTGGTGCGTTGCCCTCGGTTCGGTCCGCACTGTGAACCCAAATGAATTCATTGCACTAAAGTTTACGCACAAACTTCTATGATTCATTTAAAAATTCACAACGCTGCTCATTTTCTTAACGTAATTACTATGATTTCCCCATTTTGACCATTCGGATGGTTTGACAGCCAGTTGCATTGAATGACAGAGAAAGACAAACCAGACGGGCTTTAAAACGGAACGGTGCATTAAAATAAAACCTCCCAAATACTGGATAAATCCAAGGGTATTTGCAACTATTATCAGGCCAAATTTAGTTATCCCCGATGTATATCAACTTTGAAAGTACCGCCTACAAGCTGACAGTGCTAGCAAGACAAGACCCACTGGAGGACCTCGGCAAGCAACACCGTGGAACTCTACTAGTGTGGAAACTGCAGGAGGTCAGAGCTAACCAATGGCCAATTCACACAGCTTCTCTTTGATAGTCCCAAGGGATGATTACGGGGGAGTTCTGTAAGAGTTTCGGGTTGGGAGTGGCTGTACCTGCCCGGTCGGGTCGGGTCCCACAGGAAAAACAGCAGCTGGCAGCAGTCCCCAGGGCTCAGTTTCATACGGCAGAACCTTTTATTCACCGTAAGAATATGTTGCCCACTCTTGGTTCATCTCACGTGGCTTGGTTAACTTGACTGGATTAAGCACAGAACTGGTTTAAGAGAACTTGATGATTTGAAATAACAATAAAAGCACCCAGACATGTTGCCGCACAATCTTTTGGAGCCCAACTTTGGACCTAATTCGGCGAATAAGAAATCCGATAAGACAGCGTTCAAACGCATAATTAAGTAGCCTGCGTATGTCTATGCGACAAACATATAGGTCTTTGAAGACACTGATTTAAAATCTGCCACTTTTTTTTGTTTTATAAAGCACTTATGCTAAAAGTACAGCTATAACCCAACAGGTTTGCCGACTTGCCTTTTCAGCCAGCTGAGAAATGAGAGATGAGTCACAAAAGCACGCTCTGACACAAGGCGAATTCTCATTTTCAAGAAATGTTCGACAGGGTCGTATCGCGGACATGTGTCGAGGCTCAATTAAGAAATCTGAACAATAAATAAACATCCATAACTCTTATCTAAACAAATCTTAGACCACAAACAAAGTCTGAGAAAGTCAGAGTTCTCCTTCAACACCTCCGTCCTGCGGCCTTTCTGCAGCGATACGGCTGAATAGTGACACGGTTTGCCCTTGAGCATTGGCGAGGGTTGTTTGCCACGGTTGCGCAGATGGCCAACACTCCCACGTATGTGCAGAACGTTGGCGATCCAGCTGTTTTTCAGAGTTTTTGTTTTAATGACGAATCTCAGAGGAGGATCTGCCTGTGCTTCGTCAAAGCCAGAAACCATACTGACCAGATTTTCTCACAGATTTTCCCTTGGGTCTCCATGTCCTAGTACCTTTGAAACCACTCTGCAACCAGCTTGCTGCGTGATAACGAAACAATGCTTTAACGGCTCGACACAGATGAGCGCCTTTGGCCGCAGTTCCAACACCGGCCAGGTGGGGCGCAGCTGTCCATCTCCTATCAGCTCAATGGTCAGTCCTGTCTGGTTTCTGAGGTGAATTTGAGCCACAGTCTTCTCTGAGGATGGATAAATGCCAGGGCAACAAACTCGCAAAAACATGCAGATGCACACAAACACACACAGAGGCAAAACACCCACACATACGCACAAGCAAACACCTACTCACTCACAAATGCAAACACAAAACACCCACACTCAAACACAAACACTACCACCACCCTTCACCTATCAGGCCGGTAGATGTGGATTAGGACTCCAACCCAAAGCCTTACAGCAACTTCAGCCTGTGCTGACCCACATCTGATTATAGCCCTAAGCACACTTACGCCAAGTCCCGGAGACACAGTCGCTATGCTCAATTAACCGACATCAGACGTCTAAACTCCAGCCAGCGAGACTAAACCGCCTTGCAGTCCTGCTGGCCGTCCCAGATTTCATGATTCCAGCAGGCTTTTTCAGGCCTGGTTAAACATCAAACGCTGGCTGGCGTCTGCCCTGTGACATCCGAGAAAGCATCTGATACCTGAGAACTCATGACACAGTTCTACCCATGTCACTTGAAAAGTCCCTCCCCCTCCACTCGCCACCAAGTGAAGTACAGATTCCTCACAGCCACACACCTAACATTAAGCAGATAACTTTTCCTGAACTCAGAAACATCAAAAATATTGCTGTTTTCTGCAACATTCCAACCTATTTTAAAAGAGTCTGCATTAAATTATGCAAAATAATAATCACCAAGTACACTGTTCAATGACTCAAAACCATACCTGAGTCACGTAGTCCATCGAGAAGCTGTCCTCATCTTCCTCCTCATTTCCATTTGTCCAGGTGTAGTTTGAGACGTCCGGTTGCCCTAAAAGGGGCATCTCATTCGGGGGATCCTGCAGCTGGGGAAGGAGTTCATCTTCCAGAAGGTCGGGAGCCTCCAATCCTTCAAATGCCCCGTTGTGCACCTCTATCTGGGGCAGCAAGTTCTCAACCAGGGCCTCATACCCATCGCTGCTAGTGCCAGGGGGCACAAGCGGCTCAAAGCTCCCCTGCTGGTCTGGAGGCTGCCGGCTCATGCCACCCTGGTAGCAGCCCATGCCTTCAGAGAACATCTCAGGGCTGCCGTAGCTTCCCTGAGCGTGCCCGGCGTTCTGAACGGCCAGGAAAGGGCACTCTCCTACTGGATCGACGGGACCCTGCTGCTGCTGGTGATGGTGATGTGGACCCGAGAACGTGTCTACTACCCGCGAGAGGTCAGGCCCGGACGATAGCAAGGTGGGAGCCGTGGTGGTAGACACTGAGGCTGCAGGAGGGGGCTGCCCAGGAAGGGAATACTGAGCTGGAGGGTAGGGGCTGCTGGAGTTTATGGAGCAAGACGAATAAGCGTGAGACGTGGACGACCTGGAGAATGGCAGGGCCACGTCCTCGACTGAACTGTGGAACTGAGCCCCTTGACAGCTCTGCAACCTGCTCTGCTCCTGCTGATGGTCCCCAGAAAATGTGCCATTATGAGCAGCCAAGTAGGGCTTCGGCTGGTTCAAGGCGTTAGAGACGCCCCCTTGTGGATAGGAGGACTCTTTACAGTTACGAGTGAGCGACTGGTGAGGGTGGCAGTGGGTCTGCTGCTGCTGCTGCTGCTGCTGCTGCTGCTGCTCCTGAGCTTGGCTGCTGTGGTAAAAGGCAAAATCTTGGTGATCGGCATAAGCCTTGTTGTGCTGTTGCAGAGCCTGGGAGCTGACATGCAGTTGGTGGTCGTGTTGGTTAAGGTGCTGGCGGTGAGTCTGCTGCGGTGGCAGTTGGTGGAAAGTATTGCAGTTCTGGTCTATTTTGCCCCACATAGGCGTACTGTCAGGGAAAAGCCTGCTGGACTGCGGTGCCTGGTGCATGGGCGAGTTGTGGAAGGGTGAGTGCGGGGCCAACGCCGCTCCACTGCCACTAGCGCTGCTCCCTGAGACAGAGTAAGGCTGTCCTATCGACAGCGGGGCCTTCATGGCGCTGAAGCGGCCCAACTGTTGCTCGATGGTTAGGTCCGCTTGGGAGGAAGAAGAGGAGGGTGCCATGCCGTGGTGTTTTCCTACGGCCAGCGATTCCACCTGCAGGGGCTCAAACCCAGCACTCAGGTTCAGCTCGTCCACCAAGGATACTGACCCTGCCGCAAAGCCCTCGTCCGAAATTCCCGGCAACCCTCCCACAAACAGGCTTGCATCGTCAAAAAAATCCATTGTGGGATCCGTCATACCACAAACTCATAGGAAGTTCCCCGTCCTGCCCCCCACAGGTCTGCTGTTCGGCTCCTAGCCGCGGTGGATCTGAGAGGGTCAATGGCAGGAGGACCACAGCTTATCCATCCAGGCAGACTGAGATCTCAGCGCCGTGATGCATCACCTGGAGATCTGGTACGGTGAAGAAAAAGAAAGAAAAGAAATCAATTCAAAACTATTAAATGGACCGAGCTAAAGTTACCAAGCTAGCCGTGCTGTAAGTGCTCGTATTCTTTTTACACCTCTGGACTAATGCATATGAAATATCCCTGAGGAGACAGTCACTTCGTAGAGCTTAAAACCTTTTACTAGGTGGTGACATTCCAGCCATCTCCTGTCATGCTCAATGTGTTACACAAAAGAAAATAGCAAACTTCAGCACAGCGATGCATTTTGGGCAACTAGGAGCCAAATCTTTGCTGGCCAGGAGATCATTGACTTGCATTTGGCCAGTAGCGGGACACATCTGCAGCCAGTTCAGAGGCCTCCATGGTATTACAAAGAGCTGAAGCAACTCCGCATAACAGGGAACTACAAACCACCCAAGTTACTTTGAGGCGGGGCGTTCGCACGCCTGAGCACAGGCCCTCTGCCTCCGTGCACGACACCACGCGCGCCGTTGCTAAACACAACAGACAAACATTTCCACAAATCCTCTGAACAACGCCTAAAATTCCGATAGCATCCTGTTTTTTGTTTCACTAATCACGTCACACACTTTAACTTAATCAGCCAGCCAAAAGCCTTATTAGCTTCGAATCAGGCCACAGCTATGAAAAATAAAAATAAAATACAAAAACACAGGAAGCCAGAAAGGGTCATACCAAGTCGTAATGATCTTTCTTTATTATTAATTCATGAATAGTGCCTTAGACAAGCCTGTCCCCAAGGTAATCCTTTATGCTGTCTGATGAGATCTGGCACACAGGGACAACATTTGACCTAACACTTCCCTGCACTCATCCGGTTAACTTATGAGCCAATGAGATTTTTTAATTAGCCCGGACCCTCCTCTGAGTTCACATAACAATTTTTTTATTTACCGAAATATTTTTAAAAAATTATGTTTAAAAAAAAAAAAAAAATCCTATTTAAAGGGTCACTGTAGAGAATAATCTGCATACAGTCTGAAAACAAAGGTTCCAAGGCAACCTGTAAAGAGAGATAAAAAAAGGACACAACCGACAGTTGCGGCCTCATTTCCTGTAATTAGGCTCTCAAGTCCAGCCACAGCAAGGACAGGCTGCTCATTCACCTCCTTACATTCACTTCAGTTCTGTGAGCCAGGAATCTCTGCCTTCTCGGCTACCAAGGTCACTATCATTCAAACGCTGTCATTTTAACAGAAAAAGCAAAAGCAAAAGCAAAACAGAACCCTTTCTCCACAAAACTCGCTAAAAATGAATAAAAGCCCTACAACCCTACAGTTTTCATTTTATTACAGCGTTTGATATGCAGACAACTCCCTGTGAGTTTAGATGTAAATTGTGGAAAACAATTAACTTTTATTAAATACTAGGGTCATACCAGAGAAGGAGCTCTGGTCACCAGTAACAAAGGAATGAAAATCATAGGCACATTAACATAAAATTCCCCATTTGAGACAATAACAGTTATAAGCAGCCCTTGTGTCAACCTACTACCTAAACAAAAACACACATGGCCAGCAGTGTCTCAGTCTCAGCCATTCATGCTCAATCCTGAGTCAGACCCGGTACGGGAAAAGGAGGATCTCCAACACCAGCAACAACTTAATTAGCATTAGCAACTAGCTAACACTAACAACGTTAGCTAAAGCTAACTAACGTTAACTATGTTGGCTAACCAGTTCACTAGTAGCCGCAAAAGCACGTAGCCATCAATCTCAACAACATGTCCTTTACTTATAAAAGATAGCCATTTACTTCATGGTAGTTTGCTACCAGGTGCAATATCAATGGGATAGCACCAGGTCGGAGGATCGTATTTTAAGCATAGGCACCCATCTTCCTCGCATTATTTCGATGCAGTCAGATAAAAAAAACACACACACACAGGACTAAACTGCACTAGCACTGTTGTAAATAAATTTCAAAGCGGGGGCAAAGATTCATTTTCAGCCTTGAAGGCACTGCACAATTTGTGTGCCTCTCGTCATTGACAAACACTCTCCTCTCCTATGAGTGCCAACAATAAAGAATGTCCATGTGCTGGATACCAGCAGGTGTAGGAGAAAGGATGTGAACATAATAGATTGACTGTCATTGGTGTATTGAAATCAGATCCTCAGGTGACATCATGCGAGGAGCCAAAATCCCACCCATCAAAAAAACTAGCAGTAATTTGAAGCAAACTTTAAACTTGTGTAACATTTGGGGATTTGCTTCACACTCAAATACCATATACATACAGGAAAATCATGCTTTTCACTTCATGGCCCCTTTAATGCCACTGTCAACTGTCCTAAGACGCCATAGTGTCCCACCAGTGTCATGCAAAAACATACAACCACATAACTCTTCATGGTTCAGGTGTGGCCTCTACGCAACACATCCAAACATCGTAGAGGCCACTGGCTATGTGAACGTGCTGTCACAGTGACCGATGATGAAAGCCTATCTGTAAAAAAATGTTTAATTTGATTATCTGGTAAATGGTGCTGCAGTGCCACCACTGCTCATATGTTACTGTTCTTGTGTAACACTGTTTTAACATGGTAAGGCTGCGTTTAAACATTATTCCTTTAAGGGAAATGCACAAGGCTGACATTAAGTTATTTTTAGACTAGGGGAAACTTCACTTTCGGTCAGACAAATACTCATTAAGGACATTTCTTATTTTTCTGTGTCGGTTTACCGCCACAGGAAGCCCACCAGGATCCACGGTAGATAAGCTGGTCTTTGTAATATGAGCCTGGCCCTGCACGAGAAGATATCAGATACACATTTGGTCCCCAAGTCTCCTATCAGCTTCTTGGGCGCCTGCAGGCTTGCAGTACCAACGAGAGAGACATGCCTCCGCTCCAATCAGAGATGAACCTCTCGTGTGGGCTGTGTGGCCTGCAGAGTGGAAAGAGATGGGAGGCTTCGAGGAAAGCAAGACTGCTGAAGACTACGGTAGTACTTCCTCACCCTCCCGGTGTATGGTGAAAGGATACGTACCTACGAGTCGAGGTGCATTAGCACAACTGAAGATTTCAAATTGGTAAGAAAATTGGACGAGAAACCCCTCTCTTTGGCATCATAATTGTAAATAGTTTAGTCTGTAGTGCCGGCCAGCCCACTGCAAAACAAAACGTTTTAACGGCTACAGGTGCGATACACGCTAATCTCGACACACTGTCCAGCCAATTTACAGCACATGGCAGAGGTTCACAAAACGTAACACCGTATGCGGTGCACATCTGAAAGCATCCAACGGCCCAGTGCTTTCCTCTTTCACTCTGCGTTGTGAACAAAGTTAAACACGGGATTCGTCTAGTGTGTTTTTTCACTTCAAAAGCCAGAAGAAAAAGAAACTACTTTGTGAGGGAAAACATCAGATTTAGGGAGAACAATGGCTCTTGGGAGTGTCTCCCTCATTATAACTGCTGGGATCTATAATCATGGAACTACATTAACAGTCCAGCAGGAAGGAAGATCTTATAATGGTCCATAACAGGAAAATGGTTGCCTAAAAGATTACCAAAAACAGCAATTCTCCAATAGACAGTTGATTTATAACAAAATAGAATGGATTTCTAACCCTAAACAGAGACAACGTATAGTAATCTTAATTATATACAATCCACTGACAGCTGAAATAGTCTAAAATGACAGCCAAGTTAAAATGGACAATTTAAAAGTGCTACATGGGTCATCTGAATAATACATTTCATAATTACAGCTAACAGAGCAATAAGATGATAATTGGAGTTGATTGAACTTAACAGTCTGCAGTGAAGGCTCTGTGCAATCGGTTTAAAACTAAACCTTGAACACTTTATGTAGATGTTAGGAAGTGACCTCGGGTGTTTTATCTATTACGTGACTCTGGTGACATAAAGAGTCTTTTCAGAAGACATTCTATGCTGCTTTAAGGCAAGACCTATTCGGAGTACGTTCTGCAGTTAACTTTAATAATTTAAATAACACACGTGTTGTAAAATAAAATTACTACAGTTTCTTAACCCTGGCCATTGCCTTATCCAGTTTTTATTCGATGGAAAAAAAACCTCGACATGACGTCTGCTAACCAGCTGTCATCAGCACAGCTGATAGACAAGTACAAAAAAAGAGAAGGCCTGCTTCTAGAATGACCGAACACGTAACAATTCCATTTTGTGGTTATTGTTCGTTCTATAATGTTAACGTTAGATTTAATTGTTACAAATGTTCTCGTTCCAATTAAATATTCACGTAAAGAATTCATTGGTTGCCAAAGCGCAACAGAACGTGAGCAACAGGTAGAACTCACATAGCGCGATAGCTATCAACTTCGAAATGTACGTCCTTCGGTTTATTTGGGTTCATTTCCTGTTTTTATTTTACCAACATCATCTTATGTTTCTTTTATTTATAATGGCTCTCCTTCACGGTGTAATGCCTCCGGTGGAATATTTTCGTGTTACTTTAATTTGTTTTCTCATTTTAGAAAAACGAGCGTCAGAATTGGGATGAAACTAAAGCTGGCTTTCGAAATTGTCGCTATTGTGGAAATAATATGCGGTATATACACTACTGGTGCCTGAAAACATAGATCCTGGCAAGTACGGTTGCCCACGCTGCGGTTAGCTACCTAGCTGGGTCGTTTATAAGAAGGGCCATATCGCACCGTTTCAGTCCACTTCACACTCCAAATAAAATGATACCCCATATACATATATTTTCATTATTACATCAAATTTGAGGTAACAAGCCGTTATAACTGGGATATTTAAAAACTTTTCCGGGAATCAATCGGTTTCATGGTTACAAAATTCCACAAAGAGACGTAGAAAACAGACCAAGTAAGCAGACTAGCTGGCCTTCCGAAGATGCTACCCTCGGTCTTTGTCACTGTGGAGTTACTCAGTAAAATTAGACTGAGATTAATACATACACCACGACTGAAGAGACCAATCTTGCCGTTACCCAGTTAAAAGCCGGTTAATTGGGAGCAGGTCTCTTACTCTTTCCGAGAGAAAAAAAAAAAGTCAGTCATTTTTTCATCATCGCCACTAACCTTAGCATCCTGACAGCGTATGAGAATATCAGGTCATCGGTGGCCTTCTGTCCTCAGCGAGGCAGGTAGCTAACGCCAGTAGCTAACTCAGTCTTCCCACCCAACTTCTCATGCAAGAGTCGTGATGAAAGGTTTTACTTTCCAAATTTTTGAAATTCTCTAGTTAACTGTCAGAGGGGAGGGGAGCTGCCCAATTAGCTCAGACAGCCCGGTTATTCCTTACACCTATCACCTCTCATTTGTCCCTGGTCCGAATCTAACACGTGTTTCCACATAGCCACTTCTCTTTCCCGACCCTCTTAGTCTTAAGTTGTGACGCCGACAACAGGCAGGGGGGAGGCTCAGTGTCATTCACAGACGCAAGGCTGGTCCCTGCGCCAGGGACATGTCGTGTTACATATCCGGGAAATCGCCTAATCCAGCCCCTCAATTAACAAAGAGATGGTGAAAACTGGCATATTCTTTCGTTTTGCACTGTACCAGCACGACAACATTATGTCTATTCCTGTAAGTACGGAAGTAGTTGACAGTGACGCCGCTGACATTTTCCCTGACTGAGAGGAGTAGCCCGATGGAGAACTTGTGTTTTTCGCTGCTATCCAGTTTCAGGGAGGGATTCCCTAACAGAGACGAGACTTGCAGAGCGACAAACTAACGTTATCGCATTCGGTCACTAAGCTACAACCCAAGGCTTTATATTAAACACTGCGCCGAATTACGAGTAATTATTCATATAAGTACAGAATTAATTATACCAACCATTACTTACCACTTTGAAGCGGTCACCTTTCGAGGCAATACGACAATTATGTAAGAAATCCGGCTGGTTACTTGTAACTGCGAAGTTTCACTTATGTCACTGCTGACGACCTCAACGGTTCCACCAGCGCTAAAGTGATTATACATATATCTAATTTGCATATCAGTTATTTGCTCTTTGATTGGACAGCTGAGAGTTTGTGGTCCATATTCGACCACAGACTGACGAGATTTAACTTGCTTTGGCTAGGTCCGGATTGCCGTCTCACCTGTGTCCCCAAAACACCTGTCAGGGACTGCACTCCGACGACGGATCCAGGAGACGAGTAGTTATAATGGGAAGACTAACAAGATGGCCGCGGCGTGGCTGAAACCAATCGGCGGAGGTTTTACTTTGAATTCACGTAAACTATAGTCTCCCGGATACTAATGTTGAAACTGCCTCGAAACAGATAGCGAGAGTACTGTAATGATAATCGGCCGTCAGTGTGCGGCGTCCTCGTGTGGCAGGGCTTATGTACTGCGCGGAGTTTCCAATGTTAGAAGCTTTTTGAAGTTCGGAAGCAAAATTCAAAAATATATTTTTTTCATTTAACGAAATCATGTGATTCTTTATTTTTTCTATATAGTTTACTTAATTGATCTGTATCTTAAAACATGATTAAATAACATTCTACACATTATATTATATAACATAATTACATTCAAATAAAGTGTGTCACAAAACGTGTGCCATATACACGTAGAGGCCGCCTTCCTCTTGTTACTGTGTTTATTGGCAGTAATATCATATGGTACAAATGTTACACCTAGTCGAAAATATAAATGACATATAAAATATAAAAGCATGACGTGCGGCTAGGTTCACATTACGTTATTCTGCACAGAGTATTTCAAGCAGCTATAATACTCTGGCTCCCACTAGTGGTTAGCAAATAGTTTTGCGAGAATTTTGACGTCTTTGCTAATGGCCTTTGTAGATTCTGTTTGCGTGTCTTTTCCTGCCTGTGACAGCCCTGATACACACGAGCCCTAATGGTGGTCCCGACGCCTGTGCTAGATAAGGATGACATGCTCGGTTGCTAAAGTTGCTATTTGTCCTATTGTGCGTTTATAGTCTATACGGAGATGGTCAAAGAAATTACTTATGTGCAGTAACTCCACCCTTTTCCCGAAAAACCCTGTGCACAAACAACCCGGTTTCCACACTTTTATGCGTTTTGCATCGTGGTATCATGAGTGTGGATGATGGAAATTAATTTCATAAAATTAAATTTGGAAGAGTGGAAAGGGCATCACATTCTTTATTTGCCTCTTATTTGTCAACTCGACACAGTGAAGCAATAACCAATCCAGCAGGCTTCTGAAAACCTAAAAACAAACAGGTGAGGTAAAATGAACCAGCGGCAGTGTCTAGATGTAGCTTCAATCACCAGGGCAACGTAAAGGAAGTTCTGCATGGCCTAAAAGTTAATTCAGGAGTCCAGAAGGATTCTGCGTTGACTCAGAATGTTCAGGGCAATATTATGAATATCTCTCACTGGTCTCTGGTTCAAAAAAGAGCCCTGCCAGAAAGTGTCCCTTGCCAATGAGAGTCTTTTATTATGCCCCGCCCTGGCTCCGTCATGACTAATGCAAACACAGGATGTATTCAAGGTGCACTGTTTAACAGTGAAGAGAGGCTGGGGGGGGGGGGCACCGCTAGGGTTTTGGTAGATCCAAAAAGGTCACTAGCATGAATATGTGTGGCAAACAATTAAATTATTTGAATATTGACGAGTCCCGGGATATAAGGGCCTCTTAATGCACACTGGTGGGTTTCTGTCTCAGCTGACTACATGACAGAGAAAGGGAAGGTTAGCACGGTGCCCCCCTTTCTTCCAGCGTGTTTTGTCCAGTTTTGTACATTTCAGGCATCATACCGAAAAGATTCACTCATTGAGAATTCTGAGGTTCACGCCTATTTTCTGATGTACACGCAGAGGTTTTGGACACAAGGAAACATCAAGGTAATTTATTAACTGAAGTATAAATACGATCCTCATTTGAAGGGGCAAAAGGGGGAAAGAGCATTTCTTATCAGTAGCTACAATGCTCAAAGTAAGCATTTACTGAAAGTGTCTGTCAGCGCTTCCACATTGGAAAGGGTTCCTCGAGTTGCCGTTTCTTCACATGCTGTACGTTCTTGTTGGTTTGACCGGCCAGCGTTATCCAAGTGTGTCGTAAGACAGAAAGCTAGAAAGACAAAATAAATCTCAAGACATTGTCAGTTAAGCGCATTGTTTATATTATCAGCGCATGTTTTCCCGTTGAAATGAATAGCAGTTGTGAAGAAACAAATGGGAAAACAAACAACAGTACATTTCTTAATATTGGCGGTTCAAAGTCAACGGGAAACCACAAAGTAAAAAGGCGTGGACTCCATGCTTTACATCTTCTACTTGTGCAAGCAACCTTGGCCTTAAATATTCAAGGGCTGTCTGAATACTTTACAAATGTGATCAAAGCAGGCGCTCTTTAGAGCTCAGATTTCCACAATGGTACAGAAGCATCTGCAGCCGCACCAGAGGGCTGCAGTCAGGCATCTGAGCAGCAGTCTTATTTCTCTGGCTTGCTTTTGCACCGACACCCTGCGTGACCTAGCCGAGCACATGTTTTTCAATATGCGTATTATGTCACAATTTAAGCCAGGATGCGTCAATGAGCTTTGTCTGACATTTTGTTCTGTAACTGCAATATTTTGTATGAAGGTAAAGGACAATTTAGCTTTATGGCATAATAGGCCCTCGTTGAATGTAAAAAAACAAACAGAAAAAGGCCTCACCCAAGACAATAGATCTGCTTTATGTGAATATAAACAGGACAGGATCATTTTTCTTTTTTCTACAAGCTGTGCACTTTAAAGTAGGGCTGAAAGAAAGCTTTAGTTCAGTTATTAAAGGGGACTGCAAATTATTGAATAATTATGATGAGTAATTATTCTGAATAAATCAAATTTATTGCTTCACAGCTCGAATAAATTGAGGGAAATTACATTGACCATCTTAAAAGTAAGAAAACCAATTATGGAAATTTTAGTGTCTAATTATCTAACTCAGTGTTATTCTTGGGAAGCAGTTTTAATCCAGTTTCTTCATAAGGGCCTCAGAAACTATGACCAATGTCAGTGCCTTTTAAAGTCTGTAAAGACCAATTCTACACAGGAAGGTATTCTTGTAAGAATGAAAGAATCCTACTATTTCAGTGAGGAGCTACGTTTGTCATAAGGGGAAAAAAGTTAACCAAGAGCCATTATAAAAAAACAATGATAACAAGGTTTATCAAAGACAGACAAAACACCACAGAGAAGGACTTGGGATTTCATGTCCAGTACATCCCGTCGAACGGAAACAAAGAAAAAGACAAAGAGGACTTCCCATAAGGGTTTCAGCAATTCCAATGGCCTGTTAGCCCAGTGCTAATCGTTTAAAGCCAGCAGTGGAACAGTGGAATGCCATCTTTGTGACCACACATTTGTGTAAATTTAGTGGTTCCCCAGAGCTTAACAAACCTGTGACCACATGTGCAGCACATCACATTTGGAAAAGGGTCATAAAACAGGGTCCCGATCGAGGGTGGAAAGGGTGGCTTGGATCACATACAGCTGCCCCATTTACGGTTCACTTGGGAGGGAGAAAGAGAGAGAGAGAGAGAGAGAGAGAGAGAGAGAGAGAGAGAGAGAGAGAGAGAGACAGAGACAGAGGAGAGAGAGAGAGAGAGAGAGAGAGAGAGACAGAGAGAGAGAGAGACAGAGAGAGAGACAGAGAGAGAGAGAGAGACAGAGAGAGAGAGAGACACTTAGGGTTGGAGAAGTTGATCCGATTCTCCACTCAGGTGATTTATGAAAGATGATTTTACCTCTTTTGAACTTCGTAGGCGGCATGATTAAGATCCTAGCTGGAAGGGAAAAAAAATGATCAGAGTGTCTGTGTGAAAATCATTTGCTCTCTGGCCTAGTAGACCAAGGCGACAATATCTCGACGAACTGAAACCAACATTGTGTCACAACTGTTCCTCCGGCTTCCAGGTGTCCTCCACGCATTGGACAAAACTCAGGCACACTCACCCTGCCAACGACGGGGACCGCAAGCAGCAGCGTCGGCTCTTGAAGAAATATGGCCCCTGATCATGCTTCGTGGCAGTCCATTTCTTTGGCAAGCCTTGGGCCCCACATAATATCTGGCTTTTGTTTTAAATGACAGTTAAAGATTGCATGTGGCAGCACCCAATCAAATTTGACTTGACAGCAGAGACATAAAAAAGCAAGAAGGGATGACTTTCAATCCCACTATTAGGTAATAACAACGTTAAGCTGCATGAGGAAAGCTAGAGATGGATTCAAATGCAATATTCATTTCAGGAATATGAGCAACTAGGGAGAGAAAGGGGTAAAAAAAACAGAAGAAGGATAAAACAGCTTCATATAGCTTAACCCCCAGGCCTCAGCCAGCCTTACACCTCAATGCAGCAATTAAGTGCCGTAATGACTTCAGTATAAGCCCAAGGATTTTTATTAAACCAAATGAGATGATCATCTCTGTATTAGCGGCGGGTGATTGACAGTGATGCGTTCCAGGTGGGCACAGATGTGAATGTGATGAAGAGGCTCTCGGCAGAAGGCCCTGATAATGTCTCGGCAGAGCGAGGTCGCCCAAGGGAAAGAAGCCTGGCGGAACAAACAGCGGGGACGGGCATATCTTCGCATATTCATTTTTCCGGCGAGGCAGGGCTCTGTCGTCTGAGGGGCTAACGGGGATGAAAGGCAGGCAGAACGGAAGGGCGGTAAGTGGGGCAGGGGTCGGAGAGGATACCTTAAATTCACCCTGTGCCGTTTAGCAGGTTGAGTGATGTTAATTTTCTAAGAAAGCACTGGTGAGTGTGGACATATATTTCACTGTGTGATAATAATGGAGAGAAATGCGTCCACCGTATGGATACTTAAGTAAAGATTGCATCGCTCCTTTCACACCAGATGGCTGAGAGCAGACACAGAGAGGGTGCACATTCTGGCACGTTATCTTTGTCTATCAGATCTTGTTGGGTCGGCTGAGGTCTTCTGGGCGTATAGTGGGTCTTAGCCAGATGTTTGCCAGAGGAAACAGATGGGGGCCAACGGAAGCCGCGGAGGGCAACGTCCCCACACTTGGGAGGCCTGGACGGATCTGACGGATCTTCATCTCTAACGGTGCAGGAATGCGTGTGAAGGTCAGCTTTAACTGTGCTGAAGGCCAGGTGACACTGATGGTTTTTTCGGAGTTTGTGAAAAGTGAAAAACCACATGGGGTCAGGGAGGGTTCACAGCCTGGCCAATCAGCCGACACAGCTGCTGTAGCTGACAGGAGATCGGCACCAGCAACGCCTGGACACATCTGTACAATAAATGAGAGTAACTAAGCTCTTTTATGAATCGTATGGTTTAAAGCCCTGTTGCAAAGGTGTCTGGGAAGTTGAGTGACCCGTCCCACCCCCACCACCACTACCATTGGCAAAAAATATCCAGTGGAGAGTTTTCAGTTCTTCAACAGGGAGGAAGTAGCAGAATTAGCAGTTAGTCCCTTTCCTGTGTGGTCAGCATTAGGAATGGATTCATATGTTAGGCTTCCCCTCTGCTGTCTACATTAACGATGGTTACAATATGTTTTTTTGTTTTTTTGTTTTTTTTTGTTCATAAAAATATGATATATGGGTCCAAGCCCGTATTCTTTGACCGGTAGCATGAATGGCTCGATTTCTCTCTGCTTCTGTCCAAAGCTATTCTGATAAGTCCCTTTTTGCCTGTGGTCTGCAACAGCAATGGTTCCAATCTCCTCATCCGTGGTCTGTTTCAGTGATGGTTCAACTCCTCTCCTCTGTGGGGAGCATTTATCCATGCTCAGACTGATAATCTGCAAATCCACAGGCAGGCAGCACTACAGGAGACTGAGCGACAGCTTGAAGGCCTCGCATGAAAGACTTAAATAGCATCATGGCCTATTATGATCGATTGGTTAGGGCTGCATGCAAATGTATTACACACTGACATTTATGAGTGGAGTGCACAAAACACAGGGTATGTTATTGGATTTGAATAACAGCTCCCAGCCCCATCTCCTACCTCCAGAAATATATTAAGATGAAGCAGCCTCATTTAATAACACCCAAGCTAATAAAAGGATGGGCTGGAAATTAAATTTCTGAAAATCACTGCGTGGGAGGAATGGTCAAAAACCCGAGATTGCAATTTTCAACAAGGGGGTCTTTGAGTAGCTGACTCCTGATACCAACAAGCCAGGTACAAGCTCCCTTTTAAAAACGATAATGTCTCCAAGTAGGTTGGAGGGTGGTTTTAATAAGAAATTAATGCGTAAATAGGACCTGACAACCACGATGTTGAACAATGGATATTTTAACTGTCTCTAGTTGTTGGTTTTTGGCGATCCTCCACGTAACAACGCACCTTACACCCATTTCTAGAATTTTAGAATTCTTGTTTTTCATCCTGCTGACAACCTGATATTATATACAGGATTGATCTTTACCCTGGTTGCGATTGATCCATAACTAAAACTGCTGCAGCTCTGATTTATTATATTTTGCAAGACATAGGGCCAAATAGGGCCAAATAGGGCCAAAGGAGTACTGTTTTCAATGAAAATCCCTTCCTGATATTCCTCAGGGAGCTCCTTTTTAAAAGGTCTCCTGCACCTTTAATTGCCATCGGGTGTTTAATTAGTGGCAATCAACTGAGTAAAACGGCTCAGGTTGGAATTGGAATGCCCTTTGCCACCAGCTGATGGAGCCATTTCCCACGAACGCAATTTCCTCTGTATAGCTATTCACTTAGACATGCCACAGTACGTTCGGAAGAGCATTGCACATTACGTATACGTGTGTGTGTGTCTATACGCGAGTGTGCCGCCTGCGTTGAAATGGAGCTCACGGTGTACGTCATGAAAACGGAGGCGCACAGTGTGTGATACGTGATATACTTGATACGCCGACTGTTTGATTTCGGGCCCTAACTGAATTGACGATTTTCGAGGATGACGTATTCAGTAATGCTCAGTGTAGAGTGACCATAGCCAAAGTGAGATTTGAAAGTTAGTTGGGGTAGAAAAAAGAGCGACGGCTTGATTAAGCAGTGTTCTGGATGTGTTCGTATCACGGCACCTGATTACAAAAATAAAGACACATTTATTCTGATTTACGCTACAGTGCGTGACAGGAGATGCACATCAAGTTACACTAGAGGGCGCTCTTATACAACAATACGCTATCAACCTTTAGATTTCATTTTGCGCGAATAAGGACCAAGCTGAGACAGTACACAGATGGATTGATTTATTTGACTAATTAAATTTCGTTATGTTTAATATTCCACAGAACAGAAACCACGGCGCTTTTCAAAAGAAAAGAAGTCACCCAGACATTGTCCATATTCAGCCTGACATCTATAGTATAATATAATTTACAAAACCAAGTCGATAATAAGATAATTGACACTTCCAATAGGCGGAATTCGGCTGTATTAGAATAACAGCGGAGCACATCCAGGTCTAACGTGAATATTTATTACGCTTTATATTTAAAATGGAAATTTTATTCTCGTTCATTATTTTCTTTAACGACAAGGGTAAATTGAGAATCTTGCAGGTAGTGGCAGTGCTCATTGCGAAGACATTTCTGCCTGAACAAAAACTGGGGGGAAACCCATGTTAATTGTAGTTTCCCCTGGGTTTTGATTTCAAACGCAATTCGATTTCAAACAGCTGATTATCAAGAACAACAATTTGTTGTTCAGATTATTAGACGTATAATTAAAACGCGCATACCGGTATGTCGTCTTCCAAATTCATAACACACTACTCAAACCGGTTAAAGAGGACCTGTGTCGGACGAAATAAGTATTTCAAAGCCCTGGTCACAACAAAATCGGGCTAATAAGTAAGCGGATGATTTCATTCAATATGTCTGCGGCCTATTAGACTCAACCATTGGTGAAAATGTGCGGCAATACAGATAATTTTATACTGTTTAAGATAGCATAGTAGTTCAAAACCTGAAACTTAATGGCCAATTCTTGAACTGCAGTAAAAAATAGCGACTCTGTTCCGATGTTCTTACACTGTAAACTGCAATATGATTGTAAAAGGGAACATTTAGATTATATTATGTTGCAGATTGCACTCATAACCCGACACTCGATGTCATTACACTACTAAAGTAAAAATCATAGCCTACAAAGACAATTGTCCTTTCTATGACTCCGGCAAACATATCTGTAACATAACTGTTACCACATTTATTGTTCTACTTAAACGTAAATATTAAATATCTAGGCTAATACACCTAGACTATTTATTGTAAATTTTAGGTCAAATAAAAATGTATAGAAATTTAATCCATGGCTTCTGCAAAAAGTAAAATTATACGGCAATTGTAAGAACCAAATGTATTAGTTAATAAATTAACGAATTAATTCCCTCTCTGAAACCTACATTCTCTGATTTGTTTTCCACACGGTTACTTTTATAGTAAAAGTGTGTGCATAAAGGTCTGAGCAGTAGCATTTCACTCATTTGGTGAAAATTCAATTATTCGTAATTTTATCGAATAAAACTCAACAATATCCGAAAGAGACTAAATCTGCTTTAAGTTTCTCTTTGCATAAAAGACCGAGAGGATCTGTTTTTCGGTCTACGATCTATCACATTTTCCCCCTCGCTTAGAGGATAGCGCGTGTCGTTCATTATCAGTTAATGTCAGCGTTGAACTGCCCTCGGCGAGAAGGGAAGTCAAGTGAATTAGCAATTAATTACTTTGCAAACAGGTTGATATGGAACTGCAAGAGCGACGATGGGGCTAAAAAACAAGAAATAAAAAATATATATAGCCACTTCAGCGGGTTAAAAGCGTGAGTTAAGAACGAGCACGTAACACAGTATGTTAAGTTTTCCTATGTTAGACAGAAAACAAAATAAGTCTTGTGTATGCTATTTCCCACAGTTTACAGTTTTGATTCGACGTTTTTAAAAACATTAAACTCATGTTTCTTTCAATTGACGGCAGGGGGCGCGCTCTCTACACTAAAAGCCCATGCATTTTCTAGAACTGTTGCTCAAAACCTTCCCTAAAGCTACTTGACCAATGTCTGTAAAACACATGCTTGTTAAAGAAATAAAATAAATAAATAAATAAATAAATAAGACAACAGCGACAACAATGTCGTGATAATTATCAATCCAAAGCCAGGCACCCACATCTGTAAAAGCAGCAGAACCACACAGGCGGTAAAGGGCAGTCATTGCTAGTTAAAGCAAGACTTACTCTCTGTGCTGGACCAAAGGAGTTAAGGACGCCGTCTGCAAACAGCCAATTACACCCACAACAAACTGACTGTGAGGTCCTAATGATCCCAATTCACACGATCAAAGCTTCTGTAGTCCCCGGCTCACGTGAATAGTTGCAACATAAGTTGGTTTGCTGACACGCTAAGCAAAATTTTTGCTTTCATCCATCTATAGTCTTGAACTGGATTTGTTTCTTAACCAATTCCTATCCCATGAATTGAAAACTACAGTGCCAATTTGGACAAGTTGGCAGTCCTAATGTTTTTAAGTCTATACCTTAACCACTATGCCACATGCACACGCACACGCACACACATTATTCACTTAAAACTTAGACATTTATAGACAGATCCCTTAACAATGGAACTGTGGCAAACAACTCCAATGTAACAGAAACCAAATATGTTTTCCCGGGTCCAGGTGACAGAATCAGAACCTTGAATTATAAAGGTACTAGCTGGAACTCAAGCTCCCTGAAGTTTGAGATGCTTCCTCCCTCTCCGTCTCGGCGGGTTGGGTTTCACTCATCCCGGGACAGGAGGTAGACTTTACAATGTGTTGGGGTAGCCTGTCTCCCAACCAGCCCTTGTACTGGCCCAGACTACCCTTTCCAGCATGAATAAGCATTAACCATTCGCCGTCAAAATGTGGGACCCTGGATGGACAATTTGGCATTGGAGTCCAAGATCAGATCAGTTCCAGGGGCTGAAAAGGACATTTGGAAAATAAATGATAATAGCAGATATTATTTCCCAGTATATTTTATCTTCACAAGTGGCATTTCGCACCTCATAAAATCCTTCTCAAGGGCTTCCCTGGGAGAAGTTTGGCTCAACACAGCATATACTCCTGTAGACCTATATAAGTCATGTTGACTTACAAGAATCACTTGTCCTTTTTGGACACCCTTTGAAAGTAGTTTATTCTGTGAATAATAAACATGTGTATAATAAATAAACAATGTATAGATATTATTGCGATGACGAACATTATAGGAAATGTTTTTTGTTTAAAAGTAAAAACGTTATTTCTTTTCCCCCTTTCAAACCGAGCAGTTGTCCAGATATCTTTTGTTCTTTCTTTCTCATGTGTGTTTAACCCCACCCCTCCCAAATCGCCTGTGATACAACACTTAAAGACATTAACATCGTTCATTGAGAATATTAAAGTTGGAGTTTCAGCCCACATGCTTCTCGAGAGAAGTTATGTCAAACTTTGCTCACAGGAAAATTGCTCTGGCAGCCTCCTAAATAATTTGTAATGATCCTGAGATGTCAATGGGTGGAAACGTTACATTTTTAATTATTAATTTAGAGACACAATTTGTGCACAGCTCTTCTCATTCTCGCAGTTTGGTGACATAGTCCATGATGGTCACCTCATACCCCACTCGCATGCACTATAATCTTTAATAATTTAGCTAGCACTATCACAACGAGCTAGCGACTGTTGACGTCGAGCACCCAAAACCGCCGTGAAATATTGAAGACGGTATCACAGTTTCATTTTCTCGAGACAGAAGTAAGTTCTGTAACCGAACAAATAAAATACAGCCTTGTCTGGAGAAACGCTAACCAGTCTGAAGAACATCCCTATTTGGTTTTAAATTTAAACGTTTTTGATTTGATCGGTGTGGCTCTGTTTTTCGGATCTAGTGTCATCAAGCATGAGGGAAACGGGTGCTGACCATACACGTTTGGGTCATTACTTATCACGTCCTCCACATGTCTAAAAAAAAAAAAAACCCCACAAAGCCACATAAAGTGCAAGATTGGGAAGGAGAGGGAAAAGGAGCGGGCCATCGTAGGATTTATTCATTTTGGCAGCGCATAGATAAGGTTCAGATTCCAGTTTCTCTCTGCTTTTATTGCAGGCCCATTATCAAAGACGGCCATCGAATTCTGCTTTCTAAGACATTCCGAAATTATTTTTCTTTTTAAGAGGGTGCTGGTCTGAACTCAGAACTTTTTTTTTCCTGAATGCACGCACAAAGAGGCACTGTCAGAAGAGCCGTTGGGACCTCGTTCAGTCCCAGCAAGGCCGCGTGAATGTCAGGGTTCTGGACGGACCCGATGTTCCCGAAGTCAGGAGCATTATGGTTGTGGTATAGGGGTCCCTGCGGTCTTCCGTCACATGATTTCTGTCGCTGAGATCCTGTTTTCATTCAAATGCAATTTGGCAGCACAATGCCAAAACAAATGATAAAGTACATTAATAGTGACACTGCAAACAGAGTAGCACGTTCCACACAGTGCAGCCTTTGTTGTTGGTGCAGCGGCAAACCGCGGTAGCCGTTCGGAGTCCGAGAGGTCGGTCTTCACCCCGGTCCATGGGCATAATCCGCTTGTCTTGTGGGAATGCCGTTTCACTTGGCAGGAACTCTGGTCGAGTCTCAGCGACCGGCTGTGTTTGAGACCGTTTAAAACAATCAGTGGATGGTTGTCAAAAGAAGGGCTTTGACCATCTGACAATCAGGTCAACATAAACGCTGTTCGACCGTCGCTCGTTTTGGACACTGTGGTCACCATGATTTAAAATGCGCTGTTTTCTCCTCCCAAACGTTTGATTTAAATCGACTTAGTTTTTAAAAAAAAGCAGCTAAACCATGATGTACAACTAAACCATTCTCTTCTCATCCTCTCGGTTTTGTCGCATGAGGCAGACTGGCGAGGCCGTATAACAAAGCCGCAGTTGCTTTTCATTGGTGGGGATGAAGTTTTATTCTGACATCTTATTATAAATTAGGGTATGTACCGACACGCTGGATGCATCATAAATACAGTGTGGCTCATAAAATATGGCCTTTCTGAGTACACCGCCATCTCTGTTACTGTTCCCTGACCAATAGGTAAATAGTTCCAATTACGTTCATTTACTATGATGGCTCTTGGCGATGATGTTGGCCTACAGGGGCTGGTGAGGTAAGCCAGAGTGTGCCTCTTTGGTGTGCCAGGGTGTTGGGGGGAGGGGCAATTCAGATGACGAGCGTGCCCTTGTAGTCCTTGGGGTAACGCTCCCTCCGAGCCACCGATTCGCCTGATTTGCCAGCCCCCGTGCCAAATCTGCGCATAAATTATTCCGACAGACTGCACGAGTCGTACGTCAACTAATTAATATTGCATGATGGCCACTTTAGGGCCTCTTGAAAATGACACGCCAACAGACATATGGCTTAGTCTGCCTTGCTGCTGAATTGTAATGAATTGTCTCTTAATCTATTCCATCTCCACGCCATTAGCAGGCTTTGAACGCTCACTAATATGAGTGCGGAGCTCGTTTTCCAGGGCTTTAATCACACAGAAGTACTGGGCGCCTAATTCGCTAAATTTAATGGGCTTTGATTGCCGAAGCAGAGATTTAATATATCACGGAAAATTAGGCAGATTTTAATAAATTACTCATTGGGCTGAATGCTCTACAAATGTGCACATGGTAAGGAGAAATGTTTGCAAACAGTGGAAAATTGACCTCATTACAATGAAAAGGAGAGATACTATAGAACGGAGCCCCCCTCTCCAACACTGGATAATAAGATAAAGGTTTGGGACTTGTTTTAGCTAAAAGGGAATTTCTGGGCCACTGTTTTCATTGGACGACTTCTATTTAACTGTTCGCCTGGCCTCTCAATTTCCACCCAAACGAACGCCAGTGGCCGTTCTCAGCTCTACAAGGTGCCTGGGATGACACAATGAAAACCGTATGACCTATCCCGCACCGAGCCTCAGGAGACGCCTACGGTAAATGTGTGTTTTACTTCAGATTGACACTAGGGTGACATTTACCCTGCATGGACGAGGAAGAGGAGCCACGGAAACGTTTCTGTGCCCTGCAGCGCATGCGATCTTTGCATGATGAAAGGCGCTTTATTAGAACAGTTCTGTAATTATTTGGACGGTGTTCATATCCAGGCTTTTTTTTTTTAACGACGCACAGCTCTCGCTGAACAATGGCCCCTCTCTGTGAGACCAGCCTGGAAGCAGTTTAAGGCCAACACCGCATCCTCTAATCGAAAAAGTGACGCTCTTTTAAACTCTGTCTGACTTTTCAGCCCGTCACGCAGTCAACGCTCCAGGAATCATGGGATGTTAAACTGGCCATCCTGCCTTCTTCCCCTCCAGAAGTATGTTTTTCTCCTCAGAACTTGAGCCTAGAAACACATTGGAAGGCCTTACAACTTGTGACTACTGTGATTAGAACATAAAAAATACCTAGACATTTTTTTCCACAAACCACACAGACATTTTGTAATAGAAAAAAATTATAATTGGCTGAATTTTATGTATTACATTTCTCTTTAAAACAATAAAGAAACCCAAAACAACGGCATGCTGATGAACAGAATAAATATTGTACAAAAGTCAGAATTAAAAAATAAAAATCATTCTCTTTCAAATAAACTGAAATACATCTGACAACCGCAATCTGTCATCAAACTACGAGTTTGACTAAATGATCATAGTACTACACCCCCCCCCGCCCTATGCATTGAATGCATTAGCCACATACACACAGGACTGAGCGATCAAAAACTCAAACGGCAGCTTCAAAGCAGAGGAAAATAAACCATGTACATGAAACATGGACACGCTGAGCAGAGGGGCAAACTTTTCACAGTGCCTCAGACTTTGGCCATATAATCAAATTAAATTAGCAGTTACTGCTAGGTCAAAATTAGACACGCTGGGTCGCACATCAGATAAAAAGACGCCAACACTGGCTGGATTTTTCTTTATATTACATATACAGAATCTTCTTGGAGCGTTAGTAAACTTTATACACACACATACGTCTCCCATTTCAGTGATTCATTCCGAACATTCGCCATTGTTCTCCAGTCTGAAAGAGAAAGGAAAAATTTCGCTGGAAACGCAGTGAATTTGCCTGCACGGTGTCCATTTCACTCCCCTGTTTTTTAACCCGCAGAAATTTCCCAGCATCAAAGCAAAACGGCACACAGAGATTTAATGTGCCTAAAATGGACATTAGCATTTTAAAGAGGGGGATTAACACATGGATCCAGGCAATTCCATCTAGCACTTCCAATAAAGTGGCCACGGCACAGAGCTGCTAATGAGGGTAAGCAGGCTTTCCGCCTGACGTGGTGATTAGGCGCAACGGCAGAATTTGCTCCAGAAAGCCTGTGCAGGGGTTGAAGTCTTCAGCCGCCAATTTGAAAGGGGACCGTTTATTAAAGACGTTACAGGTGTTTGCGAGACGCGTCACACAAACCGCACGTGTCCAATCGCGGCCGAGGCCATCGTCAACACATAAAGGCATCGGGTTTTAACGGCGTGTTCCTGCACGCGAGGTGAACAGGACGAAAACACGTTGAGTCAGAAACAAGATCATTATACATAAAGAAACGACATCATAAGGTTGGCTGATGTTTTACACAAAGCAGGCCCGAAGAAGTCAGGCAGAATATGCGCTATATTCTACACATAGGTGTATGATCTGAGGTGCTACGGAGGTGGATGAAGCCGTAAATCAGGGAGAGAGAAGAGGATCCTTCAGTACAGACTGCAGGGCCCCCAGGGCCTCCACTGTCACCTTCAGGCTTCCCACCAGCACACTGTGGTCCTGCACGTCCAGGACTGCAACAGAGAGAGAGAGAGGCCCATTTACCCAGTCTACGTCTGTGTGGATACACTGTCTAACGCAACTAGTTTGCATCTATTAAACCAGCACTCACTCATAGGGATAATGAAGCGTGTATGTTTGGTGCAAACACAAAAAAGCCGATATCCGCCGTCACAGCAATGCTGCGAGGTTGTAATGCATTAGCTGGGCTGGAAGAGGTATTACAACGTCAGCTACGAGCTAACTGGCTGTCGACTCATCGCCTGTAGCCATCAACATGCATCACAGCCAGCGCTTTACCTCCCCCGAGATCTGTCTACGGACGGTCGTTTAGCGGGCTACGTCTACCTTAAAAAGGCTCTCCGTCCACGTCACAATCCGCAAAGAAACATGCGACGTGAACCCTTACGACTTGTGCAGCGGTAAGACTTGCAGCGGGTCTCCAGGCAGCGATACTCACTGTCCAGGCTGGCGTCCGTCAGGTCCCGCCCCAGCTCCAGGATTTCGGGGATCCTCAGGAAGGCCACGCCCACGTCCTCGCACTCCTGGTCCTGGTCGTCCTCCGGGGGATCGCTCACCACCGTGAATTTCATACTGATGGCAGAGTGCCGATGGGTGACAAATTCAGGCATGACGACAAACCAACCAGACCACACCATTATTTCATTTGTCTGGAGAACGACAAAACGTCTTTAAAAAATAAACAAGTGCTAAATCTGAATTAAAACATGTGGCTACACTTCCAGAGACTGTAAACCCATAAACAAAACAAAAAATGTCACATTCATTTTGAATGTAAGGTAGATTGACAGGTCTGCCAACTTTGTTCTCTGACAGCCAGGTCCGCTCTAGGGTGGCGTCTTTACTGCTGTCACCAAGCCTTATATCGGCCAGTTACAGTGGGAGGATTTATATACTGGGAAAAAAGGAGGGTGTGCTACACTGAAAAATAGTCACCGGACTCTTAAGGATGCAACGAATAAATGTTAGTTATAAAATAAGGATGCGACGAATAAATGTTAGTTATAAAATAAGGATGCGACGAATAAATG
>JAOYSI010067118.1:38668-55257 GCA_025775065.1 Hiodon alosoides
GGACGAGAGGCAGCCAGTTACGCCACACTGCCGAGCAACGCTAATCCTGGGTGACCGGAGTGGATCACCGCGGGGACGAGAGGCAGCCAGTTACGCCACACTGCCGAGCATCGCTAATCCTGGGTGACCAGAGTGGATCACCGTGGGGACGAGAGGCAGCCAGTTACGCCACATTGCCGAGCATCGCTAATCCTGGGTGACTGGACTGGATCACCGTGGGGACGAGAGGCAGCCGGTTACGCCACACTGCCGAGCATCGCTAATCCTGGGTGACCGGACTGGATCACCGTGGGGACGAGAGGCAGCCGGTTACGTCACACCAACATCGGTAAGCTTGCTGAGATAACCGTTTTCATTTAAAAGCCTCTTTCATAAACTACGACAGAAATCCCACAGCACTCAGTCTCCCTCCCCACAACTTGAAGATCAATACTTTGATGTCTGGCGATATTTGTCTTTGCTAAAACCTTTGGGATCCATTAATTTCTGACTTTAAAGTCAATAAATGTTACTTTCCTCTATAAATGCTTATATCAGTACACCCGATCTTGTAGCCATGCTTTCTACATAACATCTGTTTATAACATCATTACTCAGAAAGAACGTTCTTTATATCATGTCAACTACGCAGTATATACATGAAATATACGCAGATTTAGTAAAAGATTTTATTAGGCTTATTTTTTAGCAAAAAAATCACCCGAATGAAATTTTACAGCCAGAACACTAATCAGAGTCGGATTTAACTGAAGTAATGAGGGGTCCGTCTTAGGGTCTCGATTATTATCTTTATTGCTTTTAGACACAGTTGAACCCAAGAGACGATAAATTTCGCTGTGGGGTGCCGTTCAGATCAATCTCATTTTTATTAAAGATAACATTGGCTCAACCATGAGGATACGTCTAATTAGGCCCCGTGACAGAGAGAGGAATTCCTTGCAATTTGTTTTTTTTTACGATTTCAGCCAAGATTTTATAACAATTTGGATGCAAAAGAAATACATATATTTATATATATATATATATATATATACACACACACACACACACACACACACACACACCAGAAGTATTGGCACCCTACGTAAATATAAACAAAAAAGGCAATGAAGAAATGTCATTGTAGTTTGTCAGCTACAACGAGTCTAAATTGTTCAACGAAAAAACGTTTTTGACCTGCCATGTTGTGTGTGTGTGCGTGCGAGTGCATGTGTGCGCGTACGAGTGCATGTGTGTGTGTGTGCGCGTTCGAGTGCATGTGTGCGCGTACGAGTGCATGTGTGTGTGTGTGCGCGTTCGAGTGCATGTGTGCGTGTGTGCACGCGTGTTCCAGGACCCCCACGCCTCACCGCTGCTGTAGTTGTAATGGATGCTCCGACCGGCCCGGGGCTTGGGCAGGGACAGCGGCGTCTCCACCGAGGGCAGGTCCAGGAAGCGGTACTCCACGAACAGCCGGGACACGCTGTCATCCGTGGCCGCTCGGGAGTCCGGCGCCAGGCTGAGGGAGGTGATCTCCACGCGGATCCGCTGGGACGGCTGAGGGAATGGACAGTCGGGGGTGAGACACCGGGCTCTTTAAAACATGCAACACGCCACACACATGCCCATCTCACTCCAGCAGTTACACTCATCAGACAGAGCAAATTAGGAGGTCTACCATATCAAGTCACCTGTCAACGGCTTATATTAAAAGCATGCGTTTCATAGTCGACGTGGAACCCTACTAAAAAAGATGATACGATGATCAGCAGAAATATAAGACAACAGCCTTTCAGTATACTGAACTTTAACATTTTCATTCTAAGCCGTGCTGATAAATATTCTCATCAGTAGTGCTGTGTTTATAATGCATTAACGGCTTGACAAAAAAACATTTTGTTTTGCCAAAGCATGAACCATCGGTGCGATTTGTTACAACGGCTTGATTGTGTAATTGAGGGCGCCCGGGTCGTTGGTGCCGGCGCCCCTCGGTGTTGACGTGCCGGCGGCGCCTCAGGTGCCAGCTCCGGGGGGGGCACATCTCCCATTCAGGCCCGATTGCAGTGACGCGCTGCTCACGCGTGTCAGTTCTGCTCGTCTTCACGATTTGGAGGTTCGGTAGTAACTGCTGCTCGGGGTCCAGGGTTGGGCCGGATCGGAGCGGCAGACCGAGCTGGGGCTCAGTGGCGTCGCCGAGGGTCCGGTTACGGGGCGCCAGGATCCCACTGTGCTAATTATCCGTCGGCGCTTTCAGGGGTCACCCTTCCCAGCCGGCGCGCCCCACTGAATGGCGACGCCTGCTGCGTCTAATTTAACTCACAGCGTCTCCGAGTACCACAGTTAACTACCTTCACACGTGTGCAACGTTACCCGCACGCTCCCCACTCCCTGCACTTCATATTTCGCTTGTTGCGAGCGACGGTGCTTAAGGCAGTGCACAGGCCTGACCTACGGCCTTAGCCATTTACAAGTGTTATTTTAAAGGCTTGCCCTGCGCTCGACGTGGAATTAGACAGGAGAGTGACACGCGCCCAATCGAGGACGGCAACAGTCAATCGCTAGGAGATTTTTTCCATCAAAATCTGTTATGCAACTATTCTCCGCACAATATCTCCACATTCGTTTCAGGAACATCAGCTCGCCTCAAAGCTGAACACATGTCGAACCACAACGGGCGCTTACACCCCCCCTCCGCTCCCCCAGACACAAGCATGAGAAGAAAACATCACCGTCCCACTTCCTCGGACGGCGCTGGGATCTTTGGTGTCTTTCATGCGTTGCGACTCGAGCCTTGTTCCCTCCCAGGGTTCTCTTTGGACCGGCGCATTAAATTACCTCATGTTTAAAAGATATGTTTAATGAGAATCAAGGCCTAAATATTTCAATATGGGTGTTTTATTATTCAGTAGATCCATCGTCATTTTACCCGTCTGACAGAGAAAAAAAGAAAAAATCCACACACCTCACTTACCAGCATCGCAGGTACACGGATTCAGCTGGCAATATTACAAGGATTAGCATGGCGCATTAAATATTTAGTGGATTTCCTCCCCCCCCCCCCTTTAAAACCTAATAAATCAAATGACTGCCAAATGCCATTAAAGTGATGGTCTTTGACTGGCTAAGAAAGAGGGCTTTTCATATTCAAATGCGTGAAGACGGGAGAGAAAGAATGGAAAGGTTACTTGGTTTAGTTAACAACCCCTGGCGCCCTACATTGGCGCGCGTGGCAGGGTTCTGGGGGTATTGTCTGAGCTCGTTAAAGGACGGGGAGCCGTCTCGCCTGTTGTTTTCATTAGTCAGGCGCTTCTTTCGCAGGGTGTCAACCCGCAGCCCGTCTGATGTGGGCCGAGGAGGCCAGCCACCTGTCTCCTTGGTACTCGCCCGCCAAATCCATTGTCTCCGCTCCTTCATTTGCAAGCGACTGACAATCATCCCGGTGGCATTTCTTCTTCCCTTACGGCTTGCCAGCACAGACGGCCTGTCAATAACCCGTCAACGACACCGGCCTCCCCGCCCCCAGTCTCTTTTCCCCCCATGGTGCCTGTCGACATGATAAATCCATATGTTTAAACCGTATTAGACTAATTTACTGCAAATCAGCTCTGACCTCAACTCCTTTAGAACCCTGAACTTCATTACACAGAACACAGAAGACACAAAGTTCCGATTACACATAGAACATACAGCAGCCACCAGATGTATCAATAGGCTCTGTTCATTGTAACAAACCATTAAATCGGTTATTTGTAGCAATCATACTATTCTTCTCAGATAAAGGTAATTATGTAAACTGTGATGTACAAATTGCTTTTCTGATGACCATTCAGTTATTAGGCTTAACCATAGCTAGTAAGAGTCGTCACATTTGACCTGTAGGGGGCCCCCTTGAGTTGTCGGTCTGACAACACAAGTGCTTTACATATCATGTGCAACCGGCTGTGTCAGACAGAAAAACCATGAGAGGAATAACGGTCCGAAAAAGGAGATTGCTGAGATTCAAAAGTATCAAACAGAACACAGAAAACAAAGACGCCTAATGATTCCCCCCTCCCTGTGTTTATGAGCAGAACAAGGCTTTTAATCAATGCATTATACATCATCACGTTGTTAATGTTGATTCCCGATTATTCAAATTCATTAAATATTCATGGAGAACTGTCCGAAATTTTACATTTAGTCTGCTTTTCTCTCCATTAATTAGCATGCCTGGAATGTTTTCAGTAGAAGGTGCAGCCGTCAGCGTGACAGGCCCTGACAAGGTTGGTGGGGAACACTTACAGGAGATGGAGATGGATGAGATGTGGACAAGCAGCGTAGCGCATTACTTTAATGTCTTCTTTAGATCACAGGCAGTAAACTTTACTTCACAGGCCCGTCACAGTGGATGCTAATGCCAGTACAGGGCTTCGCTAAGGGGAGTGAACAGGACAAGAATTTTGCCACGGTGGGCCCATAAATATTGTAAATGTATGTTAGAAATACCAATTGATCGACTTTTAGGAGCCCACAACCATCATAACAAGTAAAGTTTATTCCAAAGTGAAAATTGAACAGTGTTTTTGTCCAGATTTACTTTAACAAGTTATATTCTAGGTGTTTCAGCGAATTCTTTCAACTGTGTATGGGGTCAGGGAATAATTTTCCCATTTTTCCCTGTTTGGCACTGGGTTTTCTGGTTCTACGATTCCCTCTGGTAAATGCAATCTGTACAGCGCTTCGTAACCAGTGAAATGCGCTGTAACAAATAAACTTTGATTGATTTATTGATTGATATACGCCAGAGAAAAGGTGAGGGGGAATGGCAAAGTGTTCAGTTAAACTTTTTTAAAGAAGTTTTTAAAATCAATGCATCTGGGTAAAAGAGATTCTCCTCTGTCCATCATCATCATCATCATCATCATCTTCATTTAACTGACTAAGTCATCCAGAGAGTTACATGTTGTAAAGTGGACATCATGTTGGTATGGCTTTACCCATTTAAACAGCAGTACATGTGTAAATAACCTCGCTCAGGGGAGCCACAGCAGGATTCACACTAGGGACTCGAACCTGCAAACTTCTGACAAATGGAGCGCCTGGCTCGTTTTCTCCGACGGCTCCCTTCCAGATGCGGTAAGAGAGATATTTTTCTTGTTGAACTTCGTGCTGGTCTGACGAGTCAGCAGAATTTAAACCATGGTCAGCCACTTGTGATCTGGACTGTATAGCCAATTTGAGGTCTAGCAGAGTTTCAAAATAAGGTAATATCTGAATTCCTAGCAAAAAAGGTGGCCGTTTTGAAAATGAAAAAGTACCACAGAACATAAACTTTTAATTCCAGCCTACATTACCCTTGGTTTGCACTTGAGTACTAAGTGTACTAAGTGTACCAACAAACCACTCAGACATGCTGAAACACAAAAAAATAACTTTTAAAACACTATTTTTTTTAAAGCTTCATTCCTTTGGATGATAAAAAAGCTACAACACACCAGGCAAGGGCGGAGCAAAGGAGATCATCACTGAATAAAGACAATAGTACAGAAATCGAGAAATGTATAATCTCCTCAATAGGCATTGTATGTTAAGTGCTGGAGAACTCAACACACCCCTGGATCTGGCTCGGTTTAAAAGCGACGGGATATGATCAATACCCCACTAGCCCTTGAACTCTTAAATCACTCCAGCCTTTAGGCCTCCATTTCCCACAGCCTTCAGTTAATTGGTAGGGTGGGATACAGTCAGATGGGCAGAGAGGCACCCACGACTCTTCCTTGATGCACTGTAATTCCTATTCCTTCTACCCTGGTCACCTGATTCCTCTGGTTTTCTTGTTGAAACGGATGAAAAGGATGCATCCTTTTTTGCTTAGGGACGGACCCTGGGGTGAGCAGCAATATGGTGCGCACGTGCGCTCCTGACCGAAGCTGCTCACCGACTTTAATAAGCATGAAGAGGGGGGCACACGGATTGGCTCTGACGATGGGGAGGAAATCATGCAGCCAATCCAACGGCTGCTCTTTAGAAGGGTACTTACCGTACCGGTGAGCCGTGGCATGAGCTCAGTTTTCACCGGGCCCCCCCCCCCCCCCCCCCCCCCCCAGAAAAAACCACACCCCCCCCCCAAAAAAAAACACAGAGCAGGAAAAAAAAAAAAACACAAGGGGGCGGTGGAAGGGTCCAAGAAACGGAATAGTGAATTGTATTGTAGTCACAGTACAAGGGTCTGTCTCCCCTTTTGTTAGGACCATTTCCTATTTATGAAGGATAAGTTTAAGCCCCCGCCCCACTCAAATGAACTCATCTTCTCCCCCTATGAACACATTGCCACAGTTAATAGACTTACTACAATGTCAGGCAGTACAAGAAAGAAACTACTTTCCATTTAAATAACTGAGTAGCATGGTAGACCTCTATCAGTGATTCAGGTAGGACTCCCAGGTTCTTTTGAACATGGGCAGAAGGAGGAGATAGCATTAATGTAACTGGCCAAGGAAGCTACTCAGAGAACTTAGATATTTAGTCTTCAGTTTCTCCACAGCAATTCTATTAATATAGCACAACACAAGTATTCTCAGTTTTACAGAATGACCGTTTACGTAAGCCGAATAGCCTCAATCTGTTTACAATTTGCTCACTACTAATCAGTATAGGCCTGTATCCAAAATAACCAACATGTTTCAGTACACAGGACCCCTGACTGGGAATCGTCCCTTTACACCCGCACACAATGGAGTGATGTCACTGTCTGTAGCAAACTCTCCCATAATGAGCTCCGCTACACAAATACAGACACATTGATGGGAATAATCAGTCTAAGAACTTGAAATATTTAACAATCAACAGCTATTTTTATTCACACCGCTCAAAAAGCCTATACAAAAGACATTAAAAAGGGATAAAAACTACAGATTACACCAATAATTAGTCAAATCCAGTAATTACAACCTCAGGAGGCTTGCAACTTCAGAATGAGTTTTCTAGGCTTACTATAATATGATATAAGCACAGACAAATTTCTTCCTGAAAGCTTTGTTCTCCTTCATTCTCTACTCAAATGTTTTGACTTTGAACTGGTTTGATTATGAATGAGTAAAATAAAATTACAAAATATTGATAAATATACATAATATAATGTAAGGGTTGCTTGTATATAATAGTATTCACCGACCTGCTTCCTGTCCTCGTCCGCCTGGCCTTCAACAATGCAGTCATCACTGTCCGAGAGCTCATCCAGGTCAGGGGCCAGTGTGTCCTCCGCGTCTGGGACTGCAGGAGATTGGCAGTTTAAAAACAACGGCAGTTACAGGTCTTCGGAGGGGCGGGGCTTGGGGGCAAGGGAAAGGATCGCTTCTTGCTACAAAGCGGCTCATGACCGAGCCACGTGGCGTTAGCCATTCAGACTAATTCATAAGGCTACCTGTAGATAAGTCGATAAGAACTGACACGTTTAGGAACGACCATCTGCTTGGTGCATTCTGTCCTCTTCGTCGCCACACCCATAGGCGCAGAACTGCGGTGTGCACAACGTGACACTTATAACAACAACACAGTTTAATTACGCCTTACCCGACGCGCTAGTCTCATGTGCAACGCTTGCAGTAACTTTTTTTGCAGTTGCAAACTGTTGATACCAAGATCCAATCTTTATTGTTATCCTAGGGCGGAAGCAGAGCCTCCCATTTGCATACAAAAGGGAATGGAAATCAAAGGCTATAAATATGTGTTTTCTCAGGGTCAGTGAAGGATCCATACACTCCTCCATTATCCTTTGTCCTCTTGATTGCACACAGGAATTCGGAAACGGCTGTGTGGTGCTTAGTAGGAGAAATCACAGTAAAGGTCAAACAGCCATCTTTTGTGCATCCAGCAACTTCAAGAGACTTGGATTTGTGCCTCAAGCTGGCCTTTATACCGAGCTCCCCAAAGTCCGTCGGACCGTCCACGGAATGGGAGGGGGCATTAAACATCTCGCTGACGGTAAACAGAAAGTAACCACAGTGGAAGTTCTCTTGTGGGAAGAGGGGCTCACCTTGCTCCAGAGCGGGGATCTCGTCTGAAAGGTCTGGTTCCTGGGAGGAGGACCAGGAGTTCGGTGTGGCCAGCTGGCCCTCAGAGAAATGGGACTCCTCCTCCTCGTCTGCTTCCTCCTCCTCCTTGTTGTTAGCTCCCTGCGGCGCCCGGGCCACCTCGACCACTCTGACGCGCTGAGAGAATCCAAAACAGAGTTAGCAAATGTCAGTTATTACACTGATATAAGATACATCTTTTACGTCTTCCCAAACGTGTAGATAAAATCAGCTGGCAAACCTTTTTGGCATAGTGGCAATGGTTTCTCTCATCTCAAACACTCCTCACTTTGAATATCGCGCTTGACAGCCTAGCGGGTAGCGGGTAGCGGATAGCGGGTGATTTTATCTACCTGGGCTCTAGCCATACCGAAGAATGGAGCAGAACTGCAGCTTCCAACAGAAACTCAACCCAAAGCCATTAAGAGAGGCAGCCACGAAAGACACAGTGGCCACTGTAAGGAATCACGAAGCTGACAGAAGAATGAACTGGGGTCACGTGATATCCCAGTATCATATGCTAAAGGAATGTGCAGTGCGGAGTGCGGGAGCAATTAGACTTCTATCTGCAGAATCACTTGGGGCCCGCTTGGGGTTCAGAAACGGGACAACAAACGCAGACGGCCTGGCTAACACGCGTTTGTTTATGTATACCCCAGGCCTGGAAACAGTAGCACCAGACATTGGCCACAGAACTGAGGCCCGGCTTGGGCTTGCAGTCGAGCCAAGTCCAGAGCCACACTGAAGAGTGGTTTAGTCAGCTCTGTGTTTATGACACTGTCCAAATAAATGGTTTGTGTCTGTCGCGTTGAGTAGTGATGTGATTTGGACATCACTACTTTATTAATGATTGGCTACCCTGATCTCTCCACCACCAAGAAATCAACTGATGTGTGAATGTTTCCTGTCAATGTTTAAAGAAATACACTGATTATCACTTCTAATGCATTTCAAATAATGTATCTTATGTGACCTGACATTGTGTCTATTTAAGTCCTGTCAGGAGTTTTTATTTTTATTTTTAAAGAAGACATGAAACAGAACGATTATAATAGTTTTGAGTATTGCGGCCGAACACTGATGGAAAACCATTCATGCCTCTTTCAAAGTGTGGTCGAGCAAGTTAACTAATGTCTGCTGTTTCGAATGTCCTTAAATGTCTGAGATTAAAGTATTTATTTATTTGGGCTAAAATAAGAGGACAGAGAGAGAGAAGTCGACTGCACGCTCTGGGGTCTGTGGCTTTGGAAAAAACGTCATTTCCTCAGAAGGCTGAAACCTCGCTACCTATCCCCCCCATTCAGCCTTACACATCTGTTCGTGGTATTAAACCTCAAAATCCAATAAGCTACGAGAGCACTGCCATTAGTATCAGTGAGATGAACACGCAGACTCATTGAGGGAAGAGGAGCTGTGAAAACAAACCAAAAGGGACGGCAGTAGTATAAGGCACCACACAGATCTTACTGCAATTTAAACAGAGTGTGTTCTAAGGAAGAGCACGGCACACAGTCAAATGTGTTCGCCTACAGCGTGTCCCACACGTAGTAAAGAGGTACCAAGAACCAAGAGTCGATAACTCTGATTGGGATTGCGCATAAACCATTTGAAATATGCTAGCGTCCGAAACTACTGCAGAATATTTGAACATAAATCCCTGGATTGATAAATTACCTCTAATTCGGGCGTTCCAGGTGACTTTTCCTTGGCCTTCTCATCATCCCCTGAACCTGGCAGACTTCGCTCCTGGGCCTTCTCCATGGGGAAAACAAAACCTCATTCAATACTTTACAAAGGCAAATATCTAAATGTATATATTCAAATAAACAGTAGCATACAGCTAAAGGGCAAATAAACAGGGCTATGATCTGGATTTAGAAGGTTTGGATCTCGTTTGCCGACTGTGACAGGGGAACTGGGGCGGCTCACAATTGGCAGATTAAAAACTGTATTTATATACATAGAGCTCATAGAGCATTTTTTTTAAAGAACGTTTTTGCTTTAAATCCATTGTCAATCCACTGAAAAATACAAAAAAATAAATAAATATAATCCAGAACAACCAAATGCATTCAAGCATTAACCCAAGGGCACATCAAAATGCAAAATCTCTTACTGGGCTCTCAGATACGGCGTCCTCCACAAAGCACACCTTTTTGCTCGGAACTCCGTCCTTCAACAACGTACGCTGCCTGGGTTTCGGCACAAACGTCTGTGTATTTAAAACAAGTAGAACTGGTTGTCAGATCGCAGACGTAAGACAGTGGCAGGTTCCAGATCAGAAATGACAGTTACGAGTGTATGCAGAAACACTATGCCAAGCATCCAGAGTATGCAGAAGACCAACACAAGCCTGGGTAAAACCAACGACCACAGACAGGGATTTCAAAGAGAACAGTCAAAGAGACCGATTCAATTACATCTTGGGTGTTACCACATCACCCCCCAGCCCCACCCTAACCTCGTGCGGTAAACCTCCACCCCGCCCCTATCAGGGAGCGGTGTTCCTCCAGCCCCACCCTAACCTCGGTGCGGTAAACCTCCACCCCACCCCTATCATGGAGCGGTGTTCCTCCAGCCCCACCCTAACCTCGGTGCGGTAAACCCCCACCCCGCCCCTATCATGGAGCGGTGTTCATCCAGCCCCGACCTAACCTTGGTGCGGTAAACCCCCCCGCCCCTATCATGGAGCGGTGTTCATCCAGCCCCGCCCTGACCTCAGAGCATTGACCCTTCAGCCTCGCCCTTACCTCGGAGCATTGGCCCTTCAGCCTCGCCCTGACCTCGGAGCATTGGCCCTTCAGCCTTGACTTGACCTCAGAGCATTGGCCCTTCAGCCTCGCCCTTACCCCGGCGCATTGGCCCTTCAGCCTCGCCCTGACCTCGGCGCATTGGCCCTTCAGCCTCGCCCTGACCTCGGCGCATTGGCCCTTCAGCCTCGCCCTTACCTCGGAGCATTGGCCCTTCTGCTCCGCCCTTACCTCGGAGCATTGGCCCTTCAGCCTCGCCCTTACCTCGGCGCATTGGCCCTTCAGCCTCGCCCTTACCTCGGCGCATTGGCCCTTCAGCCTCGCCCTTACCTCGGAGCATTGGCCCTTCAGCCTCGCCCTTACCTCGGAGGGGGGAGCGGTCGGCAAGCGAGGTACAGCCGAGGCCATCTCCTCCTCAGCCACCAGTCTCTCTGGCGCCTCTTTGGCAAAGAACTTGGCCTGTTCCACCGTCATGGAGGCGCCAGGGGGAGGCAGGTACGACCTCCTCCACTTCAGGGTCACCTCCACGGTGCCACTGGGACGGCCATCGGGGTCCGTCAGCTCGAACGTGCCTGAGGACAAAACTGGGATTGGTGTCTACCCAAAATGGAGTGGACTTTTGTCTCCCGACTCTCACAAGTCAGGCTAGCTTATGCACAAGTGTTGGGAGCAGAGCAGAAAAGTACATTGTATAGCGTCTCATAAAATATTAATCAAACCCTGGCTCTCATGATTTTCTCTGATTGACTTGTTTGCAAAAGGACCTCTAACTGCAAAATCCAATTATTGCAATTATTGCATTTGGGCAAGCATTCTGAATGAGGAATTTAGATTTTCCAACATGGATCAAAAGCCCTCCTGCTGAAGCATGAAAAGACTTTTGTCTGGAATTCTCCAAGCTTCATAAATCGCATAATATCAGATGTATCTTAATTAAAGAGGCCTTGCTAAGTGTTGCCAATCACCCGTTAAACTGGAGACTGAGACTTCAATAAAGTAACTGCAGTAATGTAACTGCAATAAAGAAACTTCAATAGAACCATGCATAAAAACCGAGGTTGTTAAAACCTTAAAAAGAAATTTGCATGCAATAGCTAATTGTTTAATTGGCCTTTAGGAGATGGCAAAAACTAAATAGAAGATTTAGTGCTACTAATCTAAATCTTGAGATCTATATATACTATATACACTGCCCTTGCTTTCATTGCTCAATTCTCATTTTTCACTTTAAGCTTGCCGTATGCATGCAGTATGCAAAGATCTGTAACCTGTGATGCCCTTGTCGTGAGCCAGTGAGATGAGAGGAACTCTGGCCTTGCCGAGATACAGCTGGCTCTCCGACTCCCGGTCGTCAAACACGTAGATGGAGAGATCCTCCGCTTTCAGGTAGCGGTCCAGGTCGGCGTTCATGGCCACGGGGAAGGCCACGTGGTCGTCGAACTGGGGGTGGTTGCTGCAGGGCACGATGCGGGTGTCGTGGTCGGGGAAGTCATAGAGCTTGTAGACTGCGTAGGGGCTGGGCTGGGCGTCGGGCCGGTGGGGCCTCAAGTCGCTGCAGCGCCGCACCGTGACGTGTAGCTCGTTCAGGCTGCCCTTGTCCGGCGCCGCCGAAGCCTGGAGACCACAGGGGCGTTACAGCAGGTGCATCCAACCTTCACGCCACCATGACAAAAGCACTTCAGGAGCCTCATACCTGTTGCGTCTCCGGCTCCGGACTGTGACTGGAGCTGAGGTAGCCTAGAGCCTTGGCACGCTCTCTGTACAGACGGACGGCCCGCTCCACCGGGACCCTCAACCTCAGCCAGTAATCCAGCGTGCCGAAAGACTGGACCTCTCCCGTCACACCTGAGGGAGAGGCGCCGTCAATCACAGACACTGATACACAGGCGCCAAGCTTGTGTCACCGCAGTGCTTAGGCCAAGCCGGGGGGCGACGTAGGCCCCTGCCCACAGACGGTAAGGAATCCGCCAATCATTTTGTCAGCGTGTGTGTGATTGGCGCTCATCCCAAGTCCTTGCTTCTCTTTCTGGGGTGGCACGGGCCTTTGGGCAACGAGGTTACACGTACGCTCGCCTGTCGGCTTTCCCGACTGACGGTGGAAAGCCACGGAGCAGCCGAAGTGGGCCGGGGGAATTCTGCCGTCCCGCCTGGCCAAAACCAAACCGCCGAGGTTCCCTTGGTTAAAGCTTTTTAACTTGTAAAACACGACTTGGCTGGCAACTCATTTTTCAGAGTGCAAACCCCAAAAACTAAAATGTTCTCCACTACACAGTCAGAGCCGCACTCATGACCTTCCTGCTATAGAAAAAGAGAAAATCTCTTTGCGTTGTACAGTGATTTAACATTCAATATTGGTTACCTTCCCGGGGAGACTAAAAAAACCATAAGGCAATACAAATAAGATAAATTACTATTAGACAAACAATAACCAATCTGAAGATATATATTAAAAGCACTGCAGCACTGAAATGTAGAGATTGCTATTGGGAGGGATGGGGAGGTTTATAAAGATCAGTAAAAAATGTAAGCAAAATTCCCATAAAAAGCTCCTGCGCTCTCTGAATGCCACAGTAAAGGCTTCTTTTCACTTGTCATTTGATAAATGTCGTTTAGCTAAAGCCCATTTCTCCCATGGAGAATTCCCCACAGCCCCTGGGCCCTGCAAACCAAATGGGTTTGCTTTTCTGCACGTCCCTTTTTTTCCTTCAGTAATAAAAATGATTTAATAGTGGAAAAAAAGTAATTTAATAATGGAAAAAAGGAGAGTGCTTGGAGAGACAGGTACTTTGAAACTAGCGACTTATTCTGTCCCCCTTATACAGATCGTAATGCTGTTACTATAGGTTTCAAGTCCAACAGTTACTCGATAAGAAAACTGACAGGTAAACTGGCGCACCTCCCCCTGGTCGACTGAGGCTGACTTTCGGACTCAGAAACGGTCAATTAATTAAATCACGTTTGTAACGATAAATTTTACAATGTTTGGTAAGCAAAACTCAAACCGGTGAGGCAGTACGTAAGGGGGTGCAGAAGCCAGGATGCCCCTCGCACACCATGAAGTTGTGGTCCGCTCACCGATCAGGGGGGACGTGCCCAACACCTTGTCCTTTTGGTCCAGGACCTCGCGCAGTCGGAGCTGGCAGGCCGCCACCGTCTGGTACTCCAAGCCACGGGCTAGCTGCAGCTCCAGCACCACGGCGCCGCCCTGCAGGTGGTGCAGGAAGAGGTCATCCACGCTCACTTTGTACTGGGAGGTGTAGCCGTAGTTCGGCTGGGAGCCCCGCACCACGGGCGTGGCCTGCAGCTCAAAGTCGTAGAAGGCAAAGGTGCAGAAGGTGGTGGGCTCTGGGTCCCCCATGGCCCCCAGGGCCCCCGGCGAAAGGTGCGCCTGTCCGATGTGGATCTCAAACAGGTTCTCGCCCCTCTCCAGGTGAATGGTCTCGTCAAACTCGTCCGCCGCGTCCTCCTCTGTGATGTCCGGCTTGAAGACGTGAGCTTTGGTGCCATAAGCGATGTCTTTCAGTTGCGCTGTTCGGGCGATCGAGAACAATGAACACAAAACCACCCAGGGCAAGTTATTTTCAGATCATTAACTGCAAATCCATATATCTGGCTGCAAAAACGTAGTACGTTGTGCTGCGGTAATCAGCTGATGAATTTGAACCATTTTAAGGGCACGTCCATTAACGCAGTGATGCCGAAATCTGTTCAAATGCTGCAAACGAAGACACAAAAGCCAGACACTGACAGTTATTACAGAGCATTTGACCTCTCCGATACGATCCATTCTGGAATAAAGTGATGCAGCCCGCAGGGTGAAGGCAGCTTCCTGTACAACAGTTGCCATTGGCAACGTCAGTCTGCCAGGACTAACAGCACTATTTGGGCCAGCTAGGAAACTCAACAACAGCGACGTCAGAAGTGCATTAGTCTTGGCTCGGGTAATGTCCAAGTGATACTGCACAGAACCACAGTGGAAGGAGCGTTAGTATGCAGACACACTGATCAGCACTTAGAGCACGCTAGGCCGTCTGTAACATCCATGTAAAGTAAAAGCGAGCGAGCGAGCGAGAATCGGGGCATGTTGTGGACAGTTGCCGATTTGGACGCGGCTACTCGTACTCTCTGAATGCTTTAATTAGGTGGCTGTTTATTCCTGCAAACAGCAAGGAATAAGCTAAATAACATGGATTAGGAGTAATCATTTTTAGTATTGGACTGAAAAAATATAGAATAAATACAAAATATATATTATATATATATATAAAGTATATAATAAATATATAAAAAGTATTGTCTGCTAAGCAGCTTTTAGCGTAATAACGTTTTTGTTACTGTTCTTTGACTTGGGTTTGAATTGAAGAGAAGTTGAGCAGGAGAAAGACTGGGTGTGGGAGAAGATCAGAACTTAAGGAACGGGCTGCCGGGCTTTGTACCTTCCAGCTTCCTGATCCTAGCAGCTCTGGCGTCCAGCAGCTGGGCCAGTCGCTCCAGTTTCTGCTCCGATTCCACTTTAATGTCTTCCATCTTGCGGGTCACAGCTTCCACCTCCGTCTAAAGGCGGGGGAACCATCAAGGAAATGACACGCGGTTCCAGGAACACCCTGGCCTCGATTGTGATCCAGTGTTTCACACCAATCAAACCGACGAGCTGTTCCAGTGCAATAAATCAGTTCCAGTCCAAGCGAGGTGTTAATTATCGGATGGGAGGACTCATTAGTGGATTTGTAGCGAGAAGAACCGCGGGATGGAGTCAGATCAGGCGACATGAGAACCACCACCTGACCTCCAATGCTTTGCGGGTAAGTGTTCGTTCCAAACCCTCTTTGCGTCTCGCGGTCTTCACAAGTGATTGCCCGTTGAGCGCACAACTACGGCCAACGCGTGCCAACAAACACGTTCTGAAACTTTTGATCATGCTATGCACAGTCACACGATGGCGTGACCCCCCTTCGAATTGGGCCTTGCTGGCTTCACAGGACTCTCTCTCCCACTGAGCATAAACTCAAAACATACAAGATATTTTCACTTCTCCCACATCTGGGGCTCAAATTAGGCTGAAAGCATGCTGTCATACTTAAGCCCACCTAATAATGTTGCAACAGTATTTATTGCCCACCATAAATTAATATTAATGTGGATCACTTTCATGTTCGCCACATATTTTGCCTTGCGACCACAAGGTGCTTTGCACAAAACCTAAACATTTTGTAGCAGTGCAGTGCCATTGAAAGGATTATATCGGTCTCAGCTCTTCCATATTATTGGTTACATGTGACCTTGTCCGTGTGTGGCGTCGATCTATCAATTCAATTGGCATTCGGCTAGAAGCAGAGGCAAAGTCTGTGCAGGGTACTGATGACTTGTGTTTCACTGCCGTAAGGAAACTGAAGAGGTGGAAAGAAACGGGACACATTGACAGCGGTCAGTGAAAAACGAATAGCCAATGTTCACCGAAAAACAAATGAAATTCCTCCAAAATAATAAAACGAAGAATGTTCACATTAACATTGTTGGCTTATAATGAAAGAGCAAATTGTAAAAAAAATGTTGAACAGTGCTCTTGTTAGACAGTTTAACTTGAGTAATAAATTCAAGGATGGGAAACCATCTCGGTTTTCCACTTTCTCCCTGGTCTACCGCTGTGAACCTAACCCTGCGCCCATCCAAAGTCTCCACACTGGGATCACATCTCCCCACTGTCCCACTGTGAACCTAACCCTGCGCCCATCCAAAGTCTCCACACTGGGATCACATCTCCCCACTGTCCCACTGTGAACCTAACCCTGCGCCCATACAAAGTCTCCAC
>JAOYSI010067119.1:4917-19540 GCA_025775065.1 Hiodon alosoides
CTCTCTCGCGTGTGTTGTGTTGTAAATGATCCTTACTGTCTCGTGTGCGTACACGTGTGTTGTGCTGTGAATGACCCTTTTCTCCGCCTCCCGCTGGTCTGAGACAGGCAGACTACTTCAGCTGCGTGGCGACCATCGTCTACCTGCGGAAAGAGAACTGCATGTACCAGGCCTGCCCCTCCCAGGACTGCAACAAGAAGGTGGTGGACCAGCACAACGGCATGTACCGCTGTGAGAAGTGTGACAAAGAGTTCCCCAACTTCAAGTACCGCCTGATCCTTTCGGTGAGCCCCTCGCGTTGGACGTTATTTTCTCCAGCTCCCTTAAAGATCTCCTCCACCGTGGTCCTCATGCTCATACAAAGTAGTGTAAGGTAGCTAAAGTTTAAAAATGGTTCAGTTATTATAAACATACTTTTTTCTATACATTTTGATGTGATCTTCTGTTTTAGGTTTTTGACCAGCAGGTCTGTTCAGTCTTCAGTTTACTTTTCATTTTTTTTCCCCTCTGTATAGTTTCTGGGATGTGTTTATTATGGCTTCTGCTCTCCAAATTGTTTGTTCAAAATAATGCTCAAAAACAATCTTTTTTGGATTGCTTTTTCCGCTGTACACCCCCCCCCCCCCCCGGGGGGGGGGGCCCCAACAGTGCAGTGACTCTTTTTGTTGAATTATAAATTATGTACCAGCGTAGAAATGTTTGTTGTGTCAATAGCTAGACAGAGATACGGATCTAATATAACATATTTGTATCTGTTTAGAAGCCTGGTATAGTCTACGAAGACTATAGGCCGCAAACACATCATTTCATTCTTGTCTGTATTTCCTAGAACATTTCTTATCATTCAGACTGAAGTGTCACAAAGACAGTTTGTTTAACCTTTGATTAATTTAATTCAATGTCACCTGGCTCCACTGAGATATAAAACTGGTCGTAGCGTAGTAGTCAAAAATGATTTATCTCTCATTTACCCTCACAAAGAGGCAGCACGATTCTGGACTGAACCCTGTGGGACCCACTGCAAGCTATTATAATGCCGTTCCTGCGTGGTTGAAGACAGCTGATTCAGAGTACAGCTTCACAAAACTCCTAATGCGTGCATTGTTGCCCCCGACATCATCCTCATCCTCAGTAGCAGAGAGAGCCCTGGATATGCAGGCTTTGCCCTACAAAGCTCCGTCTGTAATGAGCATCAGGTGAATGACACGTCCTTCTGCTGACCGGTGTGTGGTAACCCTTTTGTGAAACAGCCAATGCTGCCAGTTAACAGTGTTCGGTTTCCTTCTGTTTTCAATGTTTAAACCACATCATGAATCAGAACATATTGACTTTTGACCTTTGATCCTAATTATTTTTTATTCCCTCTGATGTGTTAACGTGGAATGTGTTAATGTACTCACTCAGGTTATTCATTTACTGTGATGTATCCAAGTACAGACGTGTATATTAGCCCCTCCAGAAATATTAATAATTCTGTGATCGTGGCATTGGTCTTTTTACCCAGAATTCTCTTCACCAGAATGAGGCACTTTTTGAAATATAGGCACTGATTTCCATCCATGTGGTCTATTGATTATATTTTGTTTTGATTTCAGATTTTTTATTGTTCATGACAAATGTGTTGCATATGTATCTTCATATGTATATAGGAACTGAATAAAAGTCAATTATTAATTTTTTTTACACAAAACACAAGTTCTTTGAACATGATTACTCATGCAGAATTCCTCAGGAAACACCTTAGTAAATTGCAGAATCCTAATGTATGTGGGCAGACAAAGTCCATTTTGGTTTAATTAATTTATTATAAGAATCGCCATAAAAAGTATTCGTTAAATTCTTCCATGTACAATTAGGGGGCACTGTATTTCTCTTACTATGTCTGCCGCCATTTACTTTGTAGCACAGAGCTACCAGGGGCAAGGCACAGACGAGGCAAACCAACGGGATTTAAGGGCAGAACCAAATCCTGTCAGGGCTTCCCTGCAGGTAGGAGTTTGGTGAAGGTGAGGGTTATTCAGAGAATGATGAGGAAGGCTGGGGTCCACAGAGTTCTTCCTCCTCAAAATCTACAAAAGACATTAGAATCAGTCAGTAGAGTTGGAGACTCTCCTCCTTACTGAGTCCTGCAGGGCCCTTTTGTAGGGAGTCAGCCAATCAGGGGAACGGCCGGCAGCTGTTCCTCTTTCCCTAGGGTAACTGGCTGCTGTCCACGCTTGAGTGTGGAGGGGCGGGGCTGGAAGGCCGGGGATCTCGGTTGGCGCTGTCCCCGGTCCTGACGCTTCCTTCCGTGAGGGCAGGTGACCCAGGTACCGGTATCCCCAGTAGGGGTCAGCGTGCAGGGGCAGGGACTCCCATCCCCGCAAGACTTTCATAAGCAGTATGATATCCTGTACGCAGTATCATATTTATTCCTACCCTGGTTAAATGTAATCAAAAATATAATTGTTACATTTTTTTTTTAATTAATTGAAACATAAACAGCATACTTTATTTTCCACAGAATGGTTTGATTAAAAAAAAATATAAAACACAGATTCAAAAGCAATTACAACGATCAATATTTTCTACGTCAATTAATAATATCTAGGTCTCGCTTTGATCACACTAAGAAGATGCTGTTTTTTTCAGATTGTGGCATGTTTAAGGAACCACAAATGTCCAATTGTATTGAAGTCTGGACATCGTGATGACCAATCAAGAAAAAGTGTTCACTTAACCATTTCTTGTAGCTAAGCTTTTACGTCTACGGTACGGTATTCCATTTATTCCCCGTTCTGTATAAGAAAAGTCCTATTTTGAATGTATGTATGGTGAACTGTTTACTTTTTAGCATTGAGTATTTTTGCGATACTCATCTACTGTGCTGAAACTTTAGTCAGTTGTAAAGACGACAGGTGGCGAGGTTGTAATGTGACATTTAGACTCTTTTGTTCACACAGAGACAGAATGAATACAGATATAGAAAGAATGTTGCCTCTAGATGGGCTGTCACTTCTTTTCTGTCCGCCTGCGGAGCCACCAGGTCCCTTCGTCACTTGAACCTTGGCAGAAGTCGTCCTGGCAACCTCAGTTTCCACAACCCCACAGCCCTCGTCCCTGCCTCAGCCGCCATCCATTCAACCTCCCTCAGAATGACCTAAGATGCTCAGACAACAGATCACAAAATATGCTACATAAACGGTGTACTATATTAATACCTTCTCTATTCAGCTGATGCTTCTCACAGGAATTTCTTGCGTGCTATATATGTTCCCAATCTCTAAATCAGATTCCCTCACATATTTCCACTTGAGGAGAATAAGGGTGATACCGTATGTTGTATTAACAGACATTATCACAAGGGTCATTAACATTCTGCATGTCTTTACAACCACCAAAATGTGAGAACATGCCTTGGAACTTAATTTCTCAGAGCTACTGTAACCTGTCAGTGAAAGCTGGTGCAAGTGAAAGGTAAGGGAATTGTTGAATTCATCAAATCAATTTGCAGCATTTGGCTCAACTCGTTGCTGGAAGAAGGCATATGGCACTTTAAAGAATTGAACAAAAATGTGATAAATGATTGGCACAAATGTTTTAATGGAATGTAACCTGTGTGGGCCACAAAAGCATCTGAATTACTGGCTGAGATTCCAGTGGGTTGGGTGGAATGCCAGGGATTTGAGTACATGCTTAGCACCTGGACAGTGTTAAGATAATTGGGTATAAAGTCACTCAGGGTGCTGACGCTTAATATGCTTTTTTCCTTGTTCTTGTTCTTTTTTTATTTAGTTCGAATGGAACATCAGCCAAAGATTAGTAGATTTTTTGTTTATTTTCAGTTTTTATCATGGTTATCATGGGAAGCCAATGAGAGCAGACTGACACCTAATACATTTTTATTTACTTTGTTATGTAGTTTGATTCCTGTCAGACCCTTTTCTCTTTCTGTAAGTGCCAGAACTTCCCATTAGTTCTCCTGTTCGATCAGTGTGAGGGAGAAGAGACACGTAGATCACGGCAGATACATATTCGATTAGATTCCTCTGTGTCAAAGCTGTTGGTTGCAACAGCAGATGAAAAACAGTTAATGCAGCACTCTCTCTGCGCCAAAAACAGAAGAAAAAAGCTTGATTTCACCAAAGCCAGAGAGGTGCCAGCATTTACAGTGACCGATACGGAGACATTTCATTGTTATTAAGGGAGGGTTTAGTAAAGTTTCTCCGTACATATATAAATTACTTTATTAAGTATTAAGTTGTGAGTCTTTCCGTGTGTAGTCCTGCTTACAAATGAGGGGTTTGTTGGGTTAAATTTTGTTAGATATTTTTGTGTAGTTAGAGTGAAATGTATTTCTACAACATGTGTTCGAGTCAGCCTATCATTATCTTACCTTCTGTGTTATTTTATTAGTGAATGTTATTACTATAAACCTATCAGCAAGTTATTAGCAAAGGTAAGGGGCAAAGAGTTGAAAGAAAAATTTTGATCGAGCAGGGTTGGAGTGATGATGGAGGACGAGACAGATATGTATTGGTTAGTACTGGTAGATATAGAGGCATGGACTCCACTAGACCTCTGAACGTGTGCTATGGTATCTGGCACCAAGACGTTAGTAGCCGATCTTTTAAGTCCTGTAAGTTGCGAGGTGGGGCCTCCATGGATCGGACTTGTTTGTCCAGCACATCCCACAGATGCTGGATTGGATTGGATTGAGATCTGGGGAATTTGGAGGCCAGGTCAACACCTTGAACTTTTGTGTTCCTAAAACCATTCCTGAACCATTTTTGCTTTGTGGCAGGGCTCATTATCCTGCTGAAAGAGACAAATGCCATCAGGGAATACCGTTGCCATGAAAAGGTGTACATGGTATGCAACAATGCTGAGGTAGGTGGTACGTGTCAAAGTAACATCCACATGAATGGCAGGACCCAAGGTTTCCCAGCAGAACATTGCCCAAAGCATCACACTGCCTCCGCCGGCACCACACGGGCCAGCCTGACTGCTCATCAGTGAGCCTTGGCCACCCATGACCCTGTCGCCGGTTCACCACTTTTCCTTCCTTGGACCACTTTTGATAGGTACTGACCACTGCAGACACAAGAGCTGCAGTTTTGGAGGACAAAATGTTCACTTGCTGCCTAATATTTTCCACCCACTGACAGGTGCCATGATAAGAAGATTATCAGTGTTATTCACTTCACCTGTGAGTGGTCATAATGTTATGGCTGATCGGTGTATACATATGTAATAAGGATGGCAATGAGTTAGACATAGGAAGTTAGTTTTGCAAAACCTTTGAGGCTGTCGGCCTGAGAATCTCCTTGGGTGATTACTAAATTTGAAATTCGAATGACTTATTTCTAAATGTTGTAGATAATTAATCTTGCTGCAATGTTTTAAAACACGTGATCCAAATAGCATGTTGCTTACTAGTTAAATTTAGGACCCAACCAATTAGTAGTGGATTTCAGCTAGCCCAGTTTGACGATATCAGATCATTCCTTCATTCCTGAACAAACCTCCAGTTAGAGATTTAGGTGACGGAAAAAGGCTAAAGTTCCGCGTTGGATTGATTCTCCCTGAAAATTTGTGACTTTGCCGTATTGCTGAAGTTCAATGGAAAACACAGAGACAGGAACCATTTGGTGAGCTGTTTGAATAAGTACACCTGAACGGAAAAAACTCTTTGGATTTTCTAGCTGTTCGGAGTGAAGAGGTCATTTTACTTTTCTTGGCCACAATGCAAAAGAGCCATGACCGAGGTCTGCAACAGGAGTTTGAATGTGTAAATCGATTTAAATCTGCCGGTTTATTGGTTGTGAGAGAGAGTGTGTGAGTGGGCCCTCGACTAAAGGGGCCCACTCACAAGTTGTTGTGTTATTCTTTATTGTTGTTTTATTGTTAAAATGTATGGTCTGATAAGCAAACTGAACCAGGGGAATCTAATACTACCTAGGCCTATTTAGGTTAACTTCTTTAAAGAAAACCCAGGGCCCCATCTCTATATAAGTTTAAAAGGCAATACTTATCAGCAGTATTGGGAGTGGGGTGCTATAAGCGCATTTTGCATGCTTTTCTCTAACAATAAAAAGACGAGGGAAATAAGAGTGTAAAATGCACAACGTTCTCAGAGTTAAAACTGATGATCTTTCAGGAGCACATTTACTGTAGAGGGCACAGTATTACGGGGTGCCTCATGTTTGCCTAGGACTCCAACCTCGACTTGTTAAATGTATGCAAGTGAAAAAGACGTGAATTTCAAATTTGGTGACCTCACACTATCAAAGACCTTAATTGAGGATCAGGTGCATGTGCAGATGACACAGCAACAAATCTATGAAGTGTCCTCGGTTTCTACGTTTTTCCGCACAGCCGGCTGATATAAAACACATTTAAAATTTAACCCTAAATTAAAATCCTGTGCTGCAAGCGGATACAAGCGGTCAGATGGGAGAACACTGACAGGCCTTCCATAGGTCACCAGCTGTTGTAAAGCCCCTGCCATGCGACACAATGCTAAAAATTGAAGACAATCAGGACACAATATTTTTAAGCCCTCTCAAATTATAAGGATTTCTTTTTGTCAAGCTGTACTGAAAGCAACCACCATCCTGCGATACTAGGAATATCAAATACGGATATTGCCACAGGTATTACAGTTATGAAAGCTTTTTTTAATTGTGTGAAGTGTTCTTTTATGATCCATCTTCTTTATACTCTATATCAACTCCAAACCCCCCCCAACACACATCCTATCTGTTCTCTACAAGAACAACATAAAATGCTGCTAACAAGTATTTTATTATTAACACAAAGCTGAGAATTGTGAAAGCACAATATGCCAGTGGTATGATAACTAATAAATTCAAAATAGATGAAAACCTGAAAGAGAAGTTCACTCTGCCAACTGCGCCAGTGTAAGATTTAACACATGCAAAGATTTAACACCTATGTACATATGCGCCCATTGCGTCCTTCCCCAGTAATTTATTTAGTTATTTTTCTTTACTTCTCAACGCCGAATTCATTCAACACCTGCAATACTTCCCTGCGTGTGCGTTCTGAGCGATGCAAGAAGCGAGCTGTACAGCTGTACCGTCTTCCAGGCATATTCCCTGGGCAATTCCATTTTAGTGAGTAGAATAAACAATGACAGTCAGTCATAGAGAATAACTGGCATTTTATCATTTGAATGGGTCTGAAATTAGTTTTAAACACCAGTTAAGTAGATTGCTTTAAATGTTTGTTTTTGTGCAGACTTTGTGAACGATGCAAAATTTACAGTCTGGGATTAGAGTGGAATGATTGACTGACCTCAAACATTTCCTGAAATTTTCTGTCCTGTGCATCTGATAAAATAGAAAAACAGCTGTTACAGCTTTTACAATGTGAAATTTGCATTATATTTACATGAACCTAAAATCTGCATGAAACAATATGTGTAAAGAATGTTTGTGTATCATTGTTTACAAATCTTTGTGTACTAGGTGCCTGAGGGCGGGTATCCTTGGCACAGCCAAGGTATGGTGGGATGTTTACATCTTAAAGAGAATGGAAGAGTGTGCTGATTCTATTGACAGGCAATGTCTGGAAAGTACTTCTTTTTTTTACTTTTTATTTTTAATGTGCTTTTGTTTTTAATATACGAAAACTCATCCATTGCAGCAAATGCTGAATTTTAAAATCACTTTTAACTCACAATAATCAGATGCAGAAATTTACAGATGACCTAAGCCTTAAAGCATGTAAGCCTTATATTTTTTCAACAATATAGGTGTTTGAAATGTAGCACAATTCTCACTAATATGACATTCCAAGCTCAGTGACATTGTTTTGACGGTTTTGTTTGGTGCATTTTAATGAATTTTTGTGCAATTTGGAAGGCGGTGCTTGAGAGTAGAGCAGAACAAAGCTCTATGTCAGTTGTTTTAGGAATAATAGTTCTTCTGTGAATAAGCATTGCGCTTATGCACTGGAGAGACCATGTAAAAGACATTTTTTTTATTTTATCTGTAACTGTCTACAATTGTCCGTTTTGATAATCACATCAAAAAGGATGTTCAACCCTGTAACACATTCATTTACATGGCAATTTATTGTGCAAGATCAAAGGCATGCAAGGCAGTTTGATACAGAGTGTCACAAGGGAGTAGCAGCGTTTGATCCACGTATCTGCAACATTCACATCACCAAAGGAGAACACACACATTTAATCACAGAACACACAATGTTCAGCAGCCTGCAGTCGAGCATTTGTCATTTCGGTCCTACCGCATGGTGTTAAGGAGGAGTAATCTGTTTAACGCTAAATTGGCCATTTTCACCGTTGCAGTATTATTAGATACATTAAACCTAAATGTTTGCACACCTCTTTTACTGACATACCCTATTCATACTGTATTTCTCTCTGTCCAGTTGCCTGAATTGGTATGCTTTTGTTGTATTACCGAATCCAGGTTTTATGGAGACAGTTAATTTTATTTCTGAGGAGGTAATTAACTAAATTCACTAGGGGTGAATCTAAAGTAGGCAACTATGTCCAAAGTTGATTAAAATTGTTCACTCCTACTCCAGGTTTACTGGGATAAAATATTTTGGAAGTTCATAGTTTTAAAAATGTAATTGGTGTAACATGAGCTCCGGGGTATTATTAAAATGACATCAGTGGGTTCTCATTTGACGGCAGACTTTTGAATATTCTTTGTCTCTGTGTGGTTTGCTGGGCATAATGATCCTTCAGATAGACAGGTGTCCAGTCCAAGGGTGGTCCTTGCAGACCCATCTGACTCACACTGTGATGCTCTGACCCTAAAAACCCATCAGAAAACTAAACCAAGCTGTTCGAAAAAATAAAAATAAAAAGATTTAGTGGTTACTGTGGATAGGATGTTCTGCAGTAAATTCACTTTTTCAGAAAGATTTCCTTATTTACAGCTGCGAGTGTGAATAGATCACCTGATAATTTAAACACCGCACAGTACAATATATAAGAAAAGAACCACAAGGCATTCAGCTTAGCACTTCCATCAAGAATGCATGCTGTTAGTCAGTGCAGTGATCTGAAACACATCCCACTAGAACAATGTCACCAGGCCATAAAAGATCCTTCATTGTCAGCAGTAAATGGCCAACAGAGGTGTGTCATCAACCGTTTTGTTGGCCTTGTATTAAGAGGGTTCCTACTGACCCTGGGAGGTTTGTGTGTTCAATTCGCAGCGAAGTCAGACCAATGACAGTCCCCTCAGCCTCCACGCTTGATTGGACTTACAGCATTGCAGAGATGGATCGCAGTGACGGCCCTGAGATGGAAAGCCATCCTCTCTTGGTCCCGTGCTCACACAGCAGACGCCTGGCAGTGTTGCACGCACAGTGTCTGTTGCCGCCGGTGTGTGCAGAACTGACACGTTTGAGGCTTACAAATGCTGTCAGCTTCATTTAGGTGGTTTTATAAATAACTCTGGGATTAGTTTTGCGCATATCTATCTCTACATTGTATTAGACAGAATGCATATGAAAAAATGGCCAGAGGGAATATTAATAAAGAACATTTAGCCTTTGCGGTCTCCATAAACTCCTTTATGTTTCTTTAAAAGCCGAATGGTCAAAGTGATGCATCTGCGCAATTAGTTTCCACATAAACTCAGCTGAGGGCATCAATAGACTCAGACTCATAATCCACAACTGAGTCTTTTAAAGAGTCCTTTAAAGCTTAAAACTTACAAACTGACTTCAAACTGTGAGGCATCCTAACTGAAATGAGATACGTCCACTGCTCGACTAAGTAATGTGTCACTGATCATAGAAGTTGTCATCATAGACTTCTATACCTCCTCCCTCAAAATTAAAATCCAAGGAAAATGAATGTCCTATTAAACACAGGAGAACTAAAGAGTGATTTACCTGCACCACCGCGAGCTGAACCTTCTTTGTACAGCTGTTTACTTGTATGCGGATATTTACAACATTTAATTTAATTTATTGATTTAAGGTTATATATCAATAATATCAGAACTGACACTGCAGCTAATACAAATAGTAATAAAAAAGCTGTCTTTCATGAGACTTTTTTGCAATGTTCCTGTGTCATGTGTATTAGGCTATTAGTATATTATTAAATACGTGCATATTTCTCCAAATCATTTTCAAAAATGCCTCAGTGATATTACATAAATTAGAAGTTGTACGCCTGCACTCATTTCCAACTGCAGGATTATAGCTGTAAATATGTGTGGGTTGTCTGTAACGGCAAGACTATGTCGGAAAACCCACGTATGGGTCGCTGTAATATGAAGACCACATCAAAAAATCACGAGCTGGTTTTAGTCACTCGGGGCGGGGGGCAGTCTTTCAATGACTTTTCATTACGTATTTCACAACAAGGGGCGGTCCATCCTTGCCAAGAAACATGGCTCAGATACTCAGGTGAAGGGAATGCTGGATCCAAGACGATGATCTCCATAATTGGATTTGGAGAATAATATTTATTGCACTTTTTTTTATTGTTGTCTTATAAATAATATACGCTATTAATATACCCCTATAAACACCCAGCGTGCCTGCCTGGTGGGCAGTTAAGGGCAAGAGTGGCAGTTCCCTTTGGGTGGATCCAGAAACCAACCCCCTCTGCCAGTAGGCAGGCTAAGTGGAAAGAATGCCTGGCCTTAATGTTGCTTGGAAAAAGGAACCTCCGCATTCCCCTTTGTTCAGGTACATAAGACAGATGCTTACGGATTAAATATTTTTTACAAGCGGAGCTGGAGATTGTAAATGTCAGTCCAACATTAAAGAGCCCCGAGAGCCTGTTTGCAGGCCCAAACACCGCAGAGGCACTAAAGATATGCGTTCCTCCTTTTCAGCCGTCACCGTCTTCGGGTCCGCCTGAATTCAGAAATGAGTCCACTGAAAGTCTTCATGTTGATAACATCCACTTGGTCATCAATTAGGATTTTGATTTAGTCTCACTTTTTCCAGTGCGATTGCTGAATATATAAACAATGGGGCTCTCTGTCGCTCTCACAGGCACACTAAGCATTAAATTTCCCTTTTCCCTTATTCTAATTGGACTCTCAATTACTTCAGGCTCATGCCTAAATTGGGGTCGACAATTAAAGGTCTGCCCACTTAAAAATCTTCATCAGATGCTTAAAAATGATTGTTGACTTAGTCGTACATTAAGATCTCTGGTAAGATAATGAGAGTTCATTAGACATGCTTTTAGATTATTTTTGAGTGTGGTTCCATTAGATTTAATAAGCACCTACTTAAAAAAAAATGGCTTGCATAGACAACCTTTTAACCTTTTCAAATAAGTGTGCTTTTTATTAACAAGTTGACTTTACTTGTTAAAAATAAATAAGTAAAAGCAGGACTAAATTTGGTAGACTTCAACAAATTTAAGTTTAGATTTACAATCTTTTCACAAGACAAAACCATGTGTTCCATCAATATAAAATAAACATTTAAACAAGCAATCCTCTGAATAAGAGATATCATTGTATAATGATGCTGCTACCTTCTGTCTGACCCTAATATTCATTTGAAAGGGCTGCGCTTTGGCACAAATATACTTACAAAATAAAGAAAACGCTGTCAAATAAAATTTTATAAAATGTGATTAATGGTTTCTAAAAGGGATTTGATTTGGTCCCAGCCTAAGTGTCTCTAAATACTGTGCTAATGTGTATTTACATGGTAGTTACTGCATGAATGCATGTGTATTTACACATATTTATAGTATTGAAAATATTTCAAATATTTAAATTAATGTGTCGCTATCCTACCTAAAGAAAGTTTAAGTATGAAATAATATATTTGAGCTAGGGGCCCTTTATACCTAGTTCATTTGCAATCATTTTATTTGTGGCTTGCTGGCAAACAAACCTTTGTTTTCCATTTTTGGTTTGAATTTCACAACAGGAAAAGTCCAATCAAACTTTTGTTTGTGTGTCTGCCACGCCCGGTCTAGAATTCTATCTTTTTCACATTGCAGCCTAACAAATGCATTCTGTTACCTGCTCTGTCGTTTAATCAATACATCACTTCCAAAGTCTGATTCGTTGTGTCGAGCGGTTCATTTCCAGAGTGAACCTGAATGCGTTTGCTTTTGCAATGCAAAAAGTTTTGGAGCTTACCAAATTTGTGATCTCTGTTCGTTTGGTTTGATCCGTACCATGGTGTAATACATCACTGTCACATATAGTTTCACATATAGCTACAAACAAACCAAACTGAACTTCAGATTTTAAGGCTTTTTTTTTTGACATTCAGCTAATGAAAGACTCATTACATGTTTGATTTGTTACGTCTCAGTGTGGCATTGAGGGTTAAAAAATGTAAAAACTCTAGAAAAACCAGTAGGTCCAGAAAGAGCTTATTTAATGCTGCCTGTCTCTAGACCGCCACATTGTAACATTTTCCTGCATAAGAAAGCGGAGATCTTTGAGGAAATATGAAATGAATGTATACTAAGACTAATACCTCAGCACAGTGATTGGGTTTGCTCTGCTGTTTGATAGGATTTTCCGCCCCAGTCTTGGTAGTTAATAACGGCACATCAGGCAGTCATATAATCCAGCCACCCTATTCTCAACCTGGCCACATCATCATCCCCCGCGGGAGAATTATAGACATTAAATCGCTCTGTAATGATTGCTTCTCCAGCCATAATTTATACTGGGTTAACTGGTGCAAACAGGCAGCCATGCATCACAGAGTGTGCTGGGTGCAGCTGCTTTGTAGCAGTTTATTTAAACTTGAATTGGATCCTGTAGGAAATACTGTGACGCTGGCAAATTTGCAGACATGCTGAGGGCTACGGGGATATCAACAGCCAGCATCCTTGGTTGTATTAACAATGGGGTTTTAAATGAGGTGCGTTCCTTTTCTCAAGTCACTGTGTACGGGCACGTAAACATCACGCCTCTCATCGGATTTCAACAAATTAAGCAGGACCTAATTTTAAATTATAAATATAAATATACGTATGACAAAAATATGCATACCAGATTAATATATAAATATAGCCAGATTTCCAATTCTGCCTTTTCAGTCTCAAATGTGTATAATGAGAAGCAGCCTTAAACCCAGAGGGCAAAAAGGTTATTGGCTTTTGTTTAAAATTAATTGTTTGATCCATCTTCAAATTGGTTTAATGACAGAACATTCTTTAATCTTATAAGGGCGTAGTTAAACAAATAGGTTTTATTCATGGTGCTCACAATGTGAAACTGATTGTAAATCAATTTGTCTACCTTTGAAATAATTGATTTACCATTGTTTGAACAAGCATGGCCTGGGTCGCCTTGTGTCTACAATTAAGTGTCAGCGGTTTATATTCGCTGCTTTCAGGCACGCACGAACTGAAGGGAGAGTGCAAATGCATCAACATAGAAACATTTTACTTAACTTTAATAAAAAATGTATATAATGACTTGCTAAATTTAAATTGAGAAATCTGACCAACATGTTCCTACAAGTTTATTATTTGTTTTTATTATTATTGCTATTAAACCAACCTTTTCTTTAAAATTTTAATTTGAAACTGTTGACGAGTGTTACTACATTGTCTCCGAGAGGAGTGTTACTCCGTTGTATTGGATACTTAAAAATGGAGAGCGAAGAGAGAAGTCGACCATGGCCAGGGCACTGCAGAATAGCTTGCAGCACAGTAATCAATATACTGGATTAGTGACCCATGTTTTGCTGGTTCAAAATGATGTCATACACTTTCCAGCTGCATAAATCATATTGCTTCAGTAAATGTTCAATAGTAAAGATAATAGTATAAAATGTAAAACTGTAAGAAATGCAACATCATTATCATAGTAGCCTTGGAATATTATTGTTCAAATGTCAAACGACATGAAAACGAGTAACAAAAGAATGATGAAAGTTTACATTAAAATAGCATACTTAAAAATTAACATACAAAGTTATGTATGTATTCTGTTTAGAACAAAAATGAAAAGCTGACACCGAATTTGATGAACGCAGCAACTCCACCAGTACTAATTAAATGTTTTTCCAAAGCCTATACTCACAGTAGTATCTGCGTTGTCTCCTTCTCCAGTGACGTGTTGTGCTGTGGGACCTGGTGTGGCGTCAGATTCAGTTCCTGCAGAAATCCCGCTGTTCCTGCAGTTTCCCTGCTGATGTGCCCTACCCCCTTGTTACAGTCACCTCAGGGGCACCGCGTGTGCTCGTCAGAGAGCCCATTCATGACACCATGGCGGCTCCAGACAGTACACCCTAAGAAGTGAAAAACATGATACTTTTTGAACGCATTTTGGTGTTTACAAATTTAAAAATGTTATCAGTGTTCCAGCTTTATTAATTTAAGGACAATTAAATTGTAAATATGAAATACAATATAGTGTTTATATGTTTATTATTATTATTTAAAAACAGAGGGATTTAAAATGCTGTGTTTAAATTAAACAAAATAGTGTTTTTATTTTTATATAACTGATAATGTGTAATTGATAAACATCTAAATGCATTAAAAAAGTTTCATGTTAACATTTTGTACAGTGTAGTAGCTGTGGAAGTGTAAAATGTAGTTATGTAGTAGCTGTGTAAGTATACAGTGTAGTAGCGTAGTAGCTGTGGAAGTGTACAGTGTAGTAGTGTAGCTGTGGAA
>JAOYSI010067139.1:5127-22826 GCA_025775065.1 Hiodon alosoides
TCAAAATCATGAATTCCAATAAGGTACATGAAATTTAAATATGGTCAGTTTTGCGTGCATTTTTTTATTGGGGTTAAACGATTTTATTCTATTGAAAATGTATCCCCTGCTACTATAACACATAACAAAGAAACAAAGTAAACCAAATTCATTTGCATTTGAAACCAAATTCAAATGCATTCATTTGCGTCTGTGTGGTCATTAACCCACATTGTTACCTTTTCTAATAATGACCACATTTCTCCCTCTCTCATCCACAGAGTAAACGACAATCAGGTTTATTAGCCCTTTGTTTACAGGCCTGACGACTTGAGAATCCCAAGATAGTGGTAATTATTAATTACAACTACATTACTTAAAACTATTAAATTGTGAACAATCCTCTTTGCTCATTAGCCACGTCAAAAATAGGAAGTAGTGTGCGGCCATCTATTTTGTATTACACAAAAGGAGTAACCCTAGCTGTAATTGTAATTAACGTGATGAATGCGCCTGCACAAGGCACATTAGTGTCAGAGGATCTAGGGCTTTCTTCACTTCACATCTTATTTATGCCCCATATTGTTCCAGAAGGTAAAACAATACCAGTACTACGTGCAGTTAAGTAGGTTATAAATCTAGCCCCTTCCAACTTTTTTTTTTTTTTTTTTTAATAGCCTGTAAGTATCAGGAGATAATTCACTTACAGGTTGAGTCAAGATTGTTCCACATGCCCAATAAGTGGGTGTGGCACATTGGCACCAGGTTAACAGAGTGGAGGGCACTCATGGAGGACGGCCGGACGGACACACGCACACTTCTACAAATTTTAGAATTAGCTGCAGTATTTTGGAATCTCATTTCAACTGCGCACAGGCAATAAGAAATCTCCAATCAATATCATTATTCTACCATCTCAGGACTGTCAAAATTACAAAGGTGCAATGAAACACTAGGCATGCCAGAGGAATGCAACACAAAACAATATCAAATACCTGGTTTCAGTTTAATAAACACTTCATGACCCCCCCAGTGATCCGGGATAACGCCCACAGGTTTCAGTCTGCAAATTGTCCCATTTGATATTACCTGGTGTTGGCACTCATCTTCAGAAAACTATGGCTGAATTTCTAAAGAACTGGGCTTTTTCCTTTTTTTAATTTATTTTTTTAAAACCCCGCTCAGGATTCAGGATTTCGGTGTGAAGAACTTACTCACTCACTCGGTGACACACGGCACACAGGAATAACCATGGCTGGTAGAGGCATACTGTGAGTCCAATCATAATATTTACGGTCCCTCACAAGCCAACAAAAGCAGAGCGACAGATAGGCTTGGGAAGTTTGTTAATCGGCTCTAGTGGGAGAGAGATGCAGTCGTTTGAAATCGAGACCCTTTTTTAATGCCAAAAATATGGCCGGGGCCATAAAAAGGCAGCGTGTGTAAAGAACCCCCTTAGGAAGAGGGAGTTGGGAGCGAGCGGTATGAAGGAGGCATGTTAATGCGATTAGGAGTGCGTCGCATTCTTAACATGCCTCCCCCTCCGCCATCCAGGCCCAGCTGTTCTGCCCCCTGCTTTGACGGCTACACAAATTGGTGTTAAGTGGTGAGGCTTAGAGCATTTGTTTCAATCACTCCCGCTCTGGGCCGTTTCGTCTTCAGTACTGTGTGCGCATTCTTCTACGGCAGCCGGCGCCTCGTCTGCGTTGGGTCCAAGCCCGCAACTTTTAGTTGGCATGGAACGCTGACAACGTCCAGTCAATATTGCTGAAGGAAGGTACGCCAGGATCCATCAAATCCACCACTCAAATTAAAACCTTCTTTAAAAGGCTCTGAAAGCAATGGATCCCAATGACGCCCTTTCTCTTCCAGAGGGACCCTGAAGACATTCCACCTCAAGGACCGTCGGGACCTGGATAGGCTCCACCTCCCCGTTCATGCGTTCAGCCCCCCCCCAGCGACAGAACGTTTGTGTCACCAGACATGACAAGCTGCCGGGCCTGTAGGACCCGTCTCGGCCGGGTGGTGGGAAGAGGTTCTGCCGCATCAGGTTCTTTAGTCTGACCTGACGACCATCTCCACACAGGCAGATGCTCAGCGGTTTGCCTGGACTCAGTGCTGAAACAACCTAAAGAAAACTTATCCAACACAAATCACTTTCTTGTCAAACAAGCCATAGCGCAGCGTTTTAATTCATTTAGTTCACTTAAGACAAGATGTGGCAATTTCCCTTCACGGTCAAAAAAATTTAAAAAAGCAATTTCTGTCAAAACAGCACTTACAAAAGAATATTGTACATGACATTTCAAAAGGACAATTTTACTAAAGATTATAATCAATCTTTTATCATGACAAAGGGAACCTCTTAAGTGGGGCGTTTCAGACAGCTTTGCTATAATTTTATAAAGTGACGCCCAGACCTTTTGCGAATAGGGACTACAGACATTTGTTAGACCACCCACTTAGACAAACAGAAAACACATGTTCTACACTAGCCCTGTGCACCACTGAAAAGAGGATAGACTCTGACACCAAGAGCAGGGTTCTGCATTAATAAACTGTCCACCATCCTTTCCAGTTCACACTTAAATGATGCCCTTACGATCAACGCAAGACCGCCGTAAGAAATCGGACACGAGGAATAAATGTTTTACAGGGGGTGTGTGGGAGGTCGTTCACGGGAACCCATCTCCAAGCTCATAACCGCAGTGAGAACGCATTTACGGTTTCGTCTCTTTTCAGATCGAGTTTCAGTTGCCGACGTCCAACGGTGAAATTTATAACTTCAGTGGGGGCATTTTACCTCTCTGCGTCACAACCACGCAAGCCGAAAGTGACGTTATCCTTCTCTTGCTTCATGCAGGGAAATCACCACCGCAATGGTTAATGAATCGTTTGTTTTTAAGAACTTAAATATGGGGTATGTGTATAAAATGAATGAGTCTGCCTGAAACATTTTGCCGGCCCCCCTCTTCTTTCAGGCCAACTTGGAAACAAGGCTGCTTGTTAGAGAAGGCTTCTGTGGCAAAGATGTAGACAAGTGCAGAATTGGGCTTTGTGAAACTCTGAATTAAGGAATGCCAGACGGAGGTGGAACAGATATTTTCATTTTTATAGGAAAGGTTGCTTAGGTGACTCAAAACACTTAGATGGTGTCATCTATCCCACTTAGACTGCAGCAAGACTGGGGAGCACATTCCTCAGATTCAGCCCAACACAAGACTGCAATTGCATTGTAAGAAAAGAAAAAAATTACAGCAAAATAGTATCTCCCACCCCACCCTTCATCATCATCATCTACATACAAAACATCTCATTGAGAAGAATCTAAACATATCCTTAGGAGTTTAACATGTCTAACTGGACAACCGAGACGTTATCTGTGGCAAACTGAATTATTTGAGCCATTGAAGCGGATTGCGATGAAACTGCCTTTTCCCCTCTCAAGCTGACCCCTCCCCTTACAATGTGTCCAATGGCAGCACTTACTGTACCTGCGCCAATCAGGAGACACAATGTCTCCAATCAAAACACGGCGGGGAAGCCGTACGACCAACCAAAACCAGGGCAAGCGAATGCAGGGTAGTCCAGTGGTGCCGTGTGAAGCAACACTTCTCTCTCCGATCACACAGACAATTACAAAGAAATGGAGAACAAAGATACCACTTAAAACACCATTATTGGAAATGCTTACAAGATCCCAGATCAATAATTGCACATCATGTACTAAAAGTAATTTAGCTTCAAGTAAAGCTCATGCCAATTTGGATCTGGACAGTCAGAAACTCCTTATTGAAACAGGTCAAACCCATCCATGAAATAAAACAACTTCTATCACGTAGAGCATCACATATAGAGTTTATATATTACACATATAAACAATATATAATGATATTTGTACAAAACCTTAATCTTTGGGCAGACAACTGCAGTAGGGGTAAAAATTAAAATGTACAGTTATGAGCCATACACGCTGGAAGAAAATAAAAGGCACATTTAAAAACACAAATACCGCAGGTAACCCATTTCTCACCACCATTGGGTCATGTCTGTACTTGTCACACAACAATCTACTGTATGTCTCGGAAACACAGAACACAACAAGGCAATTCGGGTGTCCCCATTAAACTCCGCTTCTCGGGAGAGCCGTCGGGCTTCCCCCTTTAACATTTAATCCGTTGGTTTTGCTAACGTCTTCGTTGGGGAAAATAGACAGCGATAGTTTCCCTCCATACAGAGAAAACCGGTACTGAACAGAAGTTTGGCAACTGAGGTCCCCACAAAAAAATAAATAAGATCAACAGCTTCAAAAAGTTAAATTTTCTACAAAAAAAAAAGTCTTACATTTGTAAGAATAGATTTATCCCTCCAGTCCCATGGTTGAACGGTTTCCTTCTCAGCGCGAGACAAGCTGTTCGCAGAGAGCTGCTAACTCATCACCACGTATCAGCACCAGTGAAAACTCAAACAGAAGCTAGGAACACATATCCGCAGCCCCTTTTCTTTCCAAATTATATTTACCCAGTTATAAACCAATCAAAATATTTGTTTTTAACCAAGAATGTTTTTAAACATAGTTTCATGGCATATCTTTCCCTCAATATTAACAATGCACTTTTCTTGCACATCATATGCCCTTCCGAAAGGGCGTGCGTCGTGGAATAACGTGGCGCTTCGAACTTGGACAAAAAAAAGACGCAGTATCCACTTAGCTTCTTCTAATCTGCGACAATACGCGGTTCTCCGACTTGAACCAAAACAAAGGGAGGGAGGCTTCCTTCCTCTCCTACAGTTACCCTACAGCGGAGCCTTAACCAATGTGATTGAAGCGCTTACGTGGGTGAGCCTGCACACGATCCAATCCCTGAAGTTGGTTCAATAGGCTGACGATATGGTAAGGCAGCATTAGACATGCACTGGTGGCAGACAACAGGAAGTGGGAAAGACGCGGGAAGGATATGCACATTCATTAACAGCAAGGTCTCAGTCCCCCCCCCCATTTCTGGTACAGTTCTCTTCCATTGGCTTTCAAGGCTTTCCAGGTGAACTTGTAGGTGGGCAAGGATTTCACAGCGCGGAACCCCCCCCACTCAGGGTGGAGCGCGACCCCACAGCCTGAAGGACACAAAGCAGGGAGAGCCGGATTCTCCGGACTCGGCGGGTCGTTAACGGCGCTGCAAAATTTCAAGTAAATTTGATTTTCCTCCTTCCCTCGGGGCCAACGGTTCTCGCGGCAGCCAGCTGCTCGGACCCTCACGAGGTTCCGGATGTCTCCAGATAGCTCTGCAGCTTACGCACTGTGGTTTTGTCCAAGGAGCAGAGGTCAAAGTCAAAGGTGGTGTTCGTTATGTGGAAATGTCCAGTTTCTTCAATGAGGTTGACAATCTAAGAGACCGAGAAAAAGGGTGTACCCATGATATTCAATACTTGCACACGAAGGCCGCTTTAAATAGTCAAGCACTTGCTATCGCATATAACTAAAATATTAGTACTGCTTCTATTGTTATATTACCATTACGCATTTGAAAGATTGCAGTATTTAAGGTGACTGAGAATTACATTATCAAATTAAAATGATTGAAGGCAATTTAAAGCTCTGTATAAAATGTCTAAATAGTTATTCTAGTTTTACATTTACATGACCTGGCAGACGAAATGCAGACCGTTAAATGTAACATTTCGGTAACAGGTATGGACTTTTGAACTGCTCTGTTCCTCCCACCCCCACCCCACAGAGGGGGGACATGTCTGGTATTTGAGCATGTTGGACCTTACACAAAAACATCACATTTAAAACAAATATGAGTGAGAGCTCAGCTTCATTGGGCTCGGACCCCCCCCAGTGCTGGCACTGTAAGACAACACGTTAATCAGAACGATGCTATTAAAGCCCCCCCCCCCAAAAGCTCCTATGGGTTACATTTCCTCTCCATGCTGATGTACATCAATGATTAACAAGTCTCCAGCATGTCTGCCTGAATGAAGTCGCTGAGCGGTTACAGGGATTGACCTGTCCTGCCCGTTTCACACTACAAAGCTGAGGTGCATGTGGAAAGCATTTCTCCACACTCTGAAACGGAGCCAGAAACACAGAGAGAGCCAGAGGCTAGTTATGACATTGCAGATAGAACTCAGATGCCGCCATGACCAAGGCCGATATTGGGAGCAATAAAACCACATTAAGAAAACTTTCAACAGGACGGGTGTGAGGAGGGGCCCAAAATGCGGCATGTTTACGCCACTAATACAAACTTCACTTCCATAAAGAGAGGGGGGGAAAAAAATGAACATAATACCACCCAGCTTTTATTTTCAGATTTTATGCAAAACTATTTCTTATGGCAAGCAATTTACATAAAAAGCTTTTCAATGACATAAGCTAATTTTCCAATTTGTGGTCTTAAGAAAGGAAAGGAGGCCCAGAGTTAATCATTCCCATCTCTCGTGGCTGAAGAATTGGTGCTCTTTGGCGAAGTGCAGAGCGTTGCAGCAGCCATTTCCTACACTTGCCCTGCCTATACGTCAACGGTCTGGAGAGGCCCTAACCGAATTAAGAGTTTAGCGCTTCTGGAAAGCAGGTTTGACTGCTCTAAAGGTGCACCCTCCCAAGCATGGCCATCACGATAAAACAGCCCAAATGAAAGGGGAGGATCTTAGAATATGAATATGCACCTTATGCTGTAGATTTTTAATCGTTTGGGCTCGTCCAGCACATTTCCGCCCGGCGAGAAACACACAGGCCAGTTTTTCCTACCTGTTGCAGTATATGCCTCTCTCTCAGCGCCATCAGTCTTCTGTGGAGCTCCACCAGTTCATCCAGGTAGGCCTGCGGCACAGAGCTCAGCCAATAAGAGGGCTTAAATTTACAATCAATCACTCGCGTCAACCCAGAAGGTGTTCCATGGCTCTTCTTACACTCACCCATAATTATTTAATTTCCAAATAAAACAGCAAACAAACCCTGGTGCTGTTTATACCAGGGTTTGTTCGCCGTTTATATGGAATTGCAAGTAAAAAAAAAAAATTTTTTATTTTGAATCAACAAAAACTATTTAGCATGTTTAAAATACTTACCTTGTCACAATCAATATTTTTAATATTTTTTTCTGGTTTTGTCTGCTTTATTGGGCTTTTCACTTCCAGTATCTAAGACGACAAAGAATTAAGTCATCAGGCTCATGAAAACTGAGCGTTTCATACGAGTAATTACTCAAAGGGAGCAGGCCGTGTGTCAGGGTTTTAAAAATGCTAGTAAAGTACTCAAGGAGCAGGGTCTGATACGCAATTGCTTATGACGTGCAGCTGCGTTGAACCATAACGAAAAGTCAGAATAGCGGTAAACAAAACCCGTCAGAGCGTTTGTTTCACACAAGCCGATCCTCCTGTGCCCTAAGCATTAATGTAAAAACCCCAGAGCATGTTTAACGACATCACCAAGGCAACATGCTCGGGTCAGCTGAGAAATGGCCATACCTGGTTACTGCTTGTCTTCAGTAAAGCGGGCGGCTCATTCCGGGGAAGGGGCGAGGAGGCGGAGCTGTTTTCACTCTCGCTCCCATCACTCAAACTCACCCTGCAAAAATAAATATATACATATATATTTTTTAAATCCGACACAAAACTTGAATGAGCAAGCATAGACAAACTTCTTAGACTTTCTTTATAAGTGTTAATTGCTACCGAGTCGATGATTATTAATACACCAGTAGACTTGGCCACAGTCATAACTTAATTTTGCAATTTAATATGCAATACTCCACACCACACACCGAGTACAGCGGTAGCCGGTTCAAATGACACCTCATGGCTGACAAGTTCACGGTCACCCGTCTGAAGAGATCAGTCTAACTTTTGGTTTGTGGCATATATTGTGCAAGATGTCACACAATGACCGAGGACTATATTAAATTCAAAACTCTGGCTCATATGCAACATTTCATCAGCTCCCAGTCACTAAACTACCCACAGTTTAATCATGTCAGGAGAGGTTTTAAAGGAACGCACTTAAGAGTAAGATTCACAGCACTCCTATTCCCACAAGACAACTTCAGTGTTGAATTTTAAGAAATGCGTCTCACAACACACATGCAAGACTTGGTATACAAAAAATAATTCAGGACTCCACTGTGGGTAATGTATTCTGACAGCAATTGGCAAGAAAGGGAAGAAAATAAAACTGAATGTTTACAAGTATTTAGCTATGGAGCCAAATCCCAATTATTTATTAATTTTTTTTACAATTGCATGACTCCGTGACCTTCTTCTCTAATTTCTTTCAGATGATTGCAGAGGGGAAGACCCACACACGCCGCAGTGGTTCTGCCTGGTGACAGGCCTGGTACTGACCTGCGGTGTCGGTGTGTCGGGTGTGTGTGCAAAGGCCGCTCCAGGTCAGAATCCCCCTCGTTGTCATCCTCCTCGTCAGAATCTTCCTCGTTATCTTCCGAGTGCAGGTCCTGTATTATTGACTGCAGAGGTCCCAAGACTATGCAAGCATGAATGATAGGGAGAGAGTTTGGGGGGTAATGCACTTTTTTTGCATTGCCAATATCTGCTTTTGCTCCGTTGCTCTGCATTTGATTAATAAAAGCCTAAACTGTCCACTGAAAAGGATGACCCTATATAGCATCAGTTCCAAGAGAATACATGCCAATCTTCCTGAACAGGTTTGAGAACAACACAGGGAGCAAATAAATCTCAGGTGGAATTTCCCATGATAACAAATGCAGGTTCAAGTCATTAAAAACAAAGCAAGCCACAAAATGCATGATCCAGTGCAATGGATGAAAATGTAAATGAACAATTCAGCCACTCAAGTTCGCATTGGGACTTGACTTGTTGAGACATGCTAGGCTGCTACGACTGGCCGGAATCAGGTTTTATTTTAAATTCTTAAAGAATATCCCATTCTGAACGGCTCTCAGCCGAATCGTTAAAAGGAGCAGACGCGCCACCCGGATTGAGAGTTGGCAGTCCCTTTGATGGGTCACCACATCTGTGTCACAGTGAACCACAAAAGGCGCCGTCGCTATGCAACAGCACTGATGCCAAATCAAGCCGTGAACTGCTGGGACACTCTGAATCTGTGCCAAGGCCCCTTGGCGGCATCAGTGAGGCCAGAAAGACGAGGCTGGGCGTTACCTTGCTGCTTGCGGGAGGGGGCGAACCCGGAGCTGGAGCTGGAGCTGGCGGGACTGGGCTGTTCTGACTGGGGGTGGGGGTTGGGAGTGGGACAGGGTGCAGACAGGCCAGGTGTGGAGAGAGAGAAAGAGAGAGAGTGCGCCATTAAGAACCATTAGAGGGGGAAGGGTCACCGTCGCATGTCTTTCTTCCAAATGGTGGACCCCTAACAAGGATCACAGCACAAGTCAACACTCAGACTTGGATATTGGACCAAATGTGCACCTGTGAAACCCATCAGGCTTTTCTCTGGCATTCCCTTAATAAAAGCCCTGTGTCAGGGGAGTTGTCCCGCTTCGTGGGCAGTCAACGTCGGAGCACCTAAATCACCGGGACGATGAGTGAGCAACAATGATTGTGTGCCGTTAACAGTATGTCCCACGAACGCTACAAATTTCTCTAGCCCATAAACCCTGGTCATTATCGCCGGCTCTTCGTCCATGCAAGTCACCTCCTTTCATAAATCAGGCTCCTGTCCCCTTCCTAACCAAAGCTGATTTATGAGCCCCCTCAGGCCAGTGATGGCTTGGGTCTCCCCCCGGGCCTAGCCGGACACTCAACATCTGGGCACTTTTAGTCCCCTCGTCTCGTCTGGAAAAGCCATCAGTAATAAAGTAACGTGTGCGACGCCCTGCTGATACGCGATGTGCTAGCTTGAACCGACTTTCCTCGAGGTCCTGTAAAGGTTCCTATTGAACTTCACATTTTTGATGAATCGACTGGAATCCCTGGATTTATCATGCCCCCGAACTCGTTTAAATCAATTTAAAACAACGGATGGACTTGCTTCTTTAGGAAAAATCAGTAGCGTAGTTCTAATCAAAACCCTGAGTCATTTAAGTGCAGGGCAGATCCAACAAAATAAATAGAAATAAATGCCAATATAGTTAACTTTTGTTTTGCATTTTCTCTCCAATTAGTGAATTTTCCAGTTGTAATAATGAATCTCTGCTCATCGCTATGAATTTGTCCCCTGGGGAGGGTGGGAAATACTCTGCTCCAATCCCAGTCACCTTTGAACCAACAATCTTTTTATACATTCTACAGGCTACACAGCTGATTGGATAAGAGGCACGCCGCTCTACAGCATTGTCAACCTGCAGGCGTCTAGGAAGCGGACAGGAGACACTCGTTTGCTACGAGCCCAGAGAAGCCATGCTCGTGTAACACGGCCCAAACAGGGTGGTGCTCCGCCAATGAACTGCAAACCGCAGCTCCCAGGGCTCAGTCCACGCTCTGGCCAGAATATCATACAATAGTGTCATCTCATTACAAAGATCACCATCGTCCTTAACTACTCACAAAACACAGCCATAAGCACCTCACTCCTGTTGTTTACCAACAAACTGCAGTCCTGAAGATTAAAGGGCAGCGCTGCCACAAAGGAGAGGGTTCTGACAGATTTACAGACTCTGCTCCCAGGGGCTCTGGTATTTACAACCATTATGTCCACCTCCTCGCCAACCTCCCATTCTCTCAGGTTCCACTCGCGAGAGACCAGCTCCTTGCCTTAACCCTCAGAGGCTAGCGTGCCATCTAATAAGCGCTCAGAGCGCGATTACGGCCAATCCTGCACCACGGCCGGTTTCGAATGGGAGTGCTTGCACGTCGAGTCCAGTGGTCCCAGATGTGTGGAGATTTATGGGAGCTTTATGACCAGTCTCCTGTCTGCTCCACAGGAAAGGGCAGCAGGTTTGATAAAGCCCAAGCAGTAAAAGGCAAGGGACAATTTTTTTTTTTTTTGTGTAAATTTATAAATTCTTACAAGGGTATAGGTGAATACCCATTTATTCATCTATAAAACTTACAATTAAGCTTCTTTAGACATCTATAACAACATTATTAGGAATGGAAGCGGATTTCGCTTGAATATTTACGACATTTTGCTACAGTCGATCACAAATTAAAACAAAAATTTACATTTTATTCAAAGACTAAACAAGCTAAGCATTGGAATGAGTTTAGCAGAAATAGCCTACAGGCAATCGTTTATAGGTGAATACGTATATGTATAGGCCTCTACAGCTGCAGAGAGTACACCTGCTTTTGGTTTACGGGACAAATCATGGGATTTTGGAGTAAGGAAATGAGATGTGGCTTGAAAAGATTCAAATACATCTAAATATTTAAGTCAAAACCATAGAAATTTTGTCAAAAATGTATTTTGACTAATTGATCTAACTGTGCTTTATATTTAGGTCTATGAACACAGATGGAACCAATTAGAAATTGTGCGTTTCTGTCAACGGCATGGCAGCTAACTACCGAGTCCCACGTCATCTACGGGACTGTGGCGTAATTAAAATGACCAGGGCAGCTGCTACAATTAAGAAACCCGGCTACACCTCTGTAGGTGCCGATTATGATGATGATGATGATAATGATAATGATGTGTTTGCTCAGTTGTGAAACCATTCAAAGTTCCAGGACTTCAATTATACCAACCCCTGCTAAATATTTAGAATTTGGGATTTAATTCCTTTGCAACTCAAATAGATCCACTTAGCAACTAGTGTTTGGTTACAGACGTTACAAAAATGCCATTTCTCTTTTTTCCCCTAAAGTATGCGTTTGAAGTTGAATTCTAAATGGTTACTTTAATTGAAAAAGCTGAAATAAGACCCTACTAAAGTTAATCCTTCTTGGAAAGGGTTCAAAAGGGAAATTTAAAGAAGTTAATCTGAATTAATTTGTTTACATTCTTTAAGAGGTCTACTCTAATATATGGCTGGGTGTATGAACAATACCCTACTCACAACTCTGTTGGAATGACAAATCATTTTGTAGTACTGAAGTAGAATTCGATACTTTGCTACAAGAGAATCTGGCTTATCGGGTTTCACATCTCTTGTTACACGGTAAAAGTATTCCGGCTGGTAAAGAGATGTCCAAGAGGACAAAAAAACAAAAACACAACACTATACAATAAGATACAAGAAAAGCTCAAGTACAACTCCGGTTTATTTAGGGTTTCATTACGAAATCCCCTGAAACGTTACTTGGCGAATGTGCATCCTTCCAACACATGAAAAGCTGAAACATATGGACTCTTCCTCAATTGTACCCAACCACAACAACGGACCAAGTTTCTGTGCCAACACTCACCACCACCTCCTCCACGCGTTTCATGGCCCGTTTGGGTGTCTAGCGTACATCAAACACATGGTACTTCATCTAAGCTGCAAACCAGCCTCCGAAACCTGGCCGCTGTCAGATGGAACAGCCATTTTTTGTTGTACCAGTAAAGGAAATGGTTAATAGCAATGTCACGAGAACTCTTCGTACTTATTATAGTAGCTTCATCACTAAACGATACATTACTTTAAGGCTAATGAAAAAAAAACAAAAACACTTTGACCAAAACGGACTCAGCTGCTGTGCAAGGCAGCCGACAAAGGGAGAGGTTCAAAAACCAACAAGCAGCTCTGCACATAAAACAGCATTAGAAGAACAAATGGAGTCAAACCGTTTGTTCAGCTCAGCACAGCACGAAAAGGCTCAGTTAGCACCTGCAGCCAGACCAGGGATCAATTTCCTTCTGTCACGTGTAGAGTTACTGCAGAATTAGTCAATGTAAACAGTTCTGTGCATATCATTACGTGCGCAAAAATATAATTCCCCCCCAAGGCAGCCGGCTAGGCATTTTAAAATGGGCATTGATCAATCCACAGTACGTGATCTGGAGTACGTGACGACTGAACGGTCACTTAACTTTAAATTGACCACTCAAAGAAAATGACATGAATCACTCCGTAAGGAGTCGTTGTACAAACACATGCTGCTGGCTCTATGTAGAGTTGGATGGTGGAGAACACCAAAACCTGGAAATAAAGCCAAACAAGAAGCTTCCAGAAGGAGCCTGATCTTGATGGCCGCAACACAAAGCTGGGAAACGGCAAGCCTGAGAGAGAGCTTAAAAATTCACTTCCAGGAGATGTGAAGTAAGGGATGGGCCTTTTCATCTTCCTGTCCATACCACACAATACCTCCCACATTGAGAGTTTGTGTCGGAGGGTCAGTTAGAGCTTACACGTCACCACCACAAATGCCCACTCTCCTGAATCCCAATTGAAAGAAGCCAAACATTGGCTTAGCTCTAGCCTTCCCTATCAGACGTGCGACATCCTGGGGGAGTGGTGTGTGTGTGTGTGTGTGTGTGTGTGTGTGTGTGTGAGAGAGAGAGATCCCGGATTCCCGATCAGACAACACAATGGATTTAAGTAGTCTCAGTCTACTCCAGCTGCTCAGCCCATTTCTTTTATGGTTAAACGGAATTAGAGAGAATGCTAAAGAATGATCACTTTCTACATCCTTTTCCGGCATGGCGCACGCCATATCGATCTTATCGGTCGCCTTGGCTACTGGAACAGGTTCTAGCCACATTACAGAAATCACACACGCCACTGCTTTCTATTAACAGTGTTCAACACAGGGGCGGACTCAATTAACACGGTGCATGGGGAAACATTTTACATATGAATAATTAGAACGGCATGTAGAATGTGCAGAAAGAAGGGACGTACGCCTTCGTCACAATTACACAGCTTCAAAGGCATTTCACTTACGTGAAATCCCCATTTAAAAAAGGTACAAAATCATGCCCACTGAAGTTAAAATAAAAAAGTAATTTTTTTTTCCTTTACGTAACACTACAGGCGCTTTTGAGTTGGTGGGGTAACAGCGAAAGGAAAAAGGCTACAACGTTGTATTACCTATTGCTAATAGAACTAAAAGCGAAAACACATTTGCTGCTGCAGCAAAAGTGGACAAAGGTGTGACGCCTCTCTTACTGCCAACAACAAGCAGCCAATGGTTTACAGGCCTGCCCCACATGACCACTTCAGCATGCAGTAAATCATGTAGCAGGCCTGTTTTAGGACCAGTCCTGCAGTGATCCAATCGCCAAAGCACCAGGTGCAATAAACATGTTGTAACCGCGGGTATTCAAGTCCCTTTGGATCACTGCGCTTCTCAAACGTGGAAAACGAGATGATCTGAATAGAACACGCCGTCCATGCATATGGGCCTCTATAATCTGAAACCATCACACAAATAACACGAGCCTCTCTCACAGATCAGCTCTCTAGTGCAAATCTTCACAGAATGGGACACATTTCAAATTCCCTGCATCTAGAAAAAAAAAAACAAGTGATGTTTCTATGGGGATATGCCCATTGTGTTTCTCTGACAAGACTATTCCCCCTCATGTGGGAAGGATTACTGAATCATTAGGAGAAAAGCAGAGGTATCAGCAAGCCGTCAGCGAGAAGGGCTTTCTTTGGCCTGCAGGTGTAAAAGAAACCCAAGACACTGCTGACCAGGCCCCCTGCCTGCAGCGTACGTCACGGAATGGACCAACGCTCGGCCATAGTAGATACATTGTGGTGCATTAATACAAAGCGGATTTAAGGGCTCTCAACCACAGGGCTGGGGGGGTACCCTGAATCCCAGGTTAGGTAGAGATCCAGGAACCTGTGTCACTTAGGATCGAGCTCGGTCCATGGATTAGTGCCCTTCAGCCCCCAGGGGAGGCGTTTATTGTAGGAACCACAATGCAGCAGAAAACCCTGCAAGGCGCCTGTGGCTTAGCTGCTCACTTTCTTCATTAGGTGACCAGCTATTTGCCAGGACCGGATGAACGAGGCTGCTAACGCTGCTCTCAGCATATCTGGACCAGCGGGGGAGAAGCCCTGGCCCCTGCTGACAGCCATAGGTGTTTATGGTCAGAGCCCTGCAGAGCTTTGTCAGCGTGGTTGGATTTGGGGCTTTGTGAGCATTCTGGAAGCAAAAGCAGTAAAAACAGCAGAAGATTTGTGCCTTTTCAGCCAGGCCCAGGAAGCTACCAACATTGTAAAAAAACTGCACTCCAGGAGGGGGTGGGGCAAGGCAAAACCCCCCATACAGGTGCCTAAACACTACCCTAAGATAAACCTCACCCTCATATATGACATGGGGCTCAATAAAGAAGAAGCTGTGGAGAAACCCTGCTGAAATACAGATCAAGAGACAATTACATGCATTTTGTCATAAACTCTGAAGCGTTGCCATTTACCTCTTTTTATAGACGCAAGATTAAAGGGAAATCCTAACCTACTCGGTGTCCTTACCCATTCTCCTTTAGTGCCATAAAGCCATAAATCTCTCTTCTTGCTTTCCTACTAATAAAAACAGCCTCTCTCCTTTGTGTGAGGTTTCTCCAACAACCATGTGAGGACCCGGCACGCCTATGAAAAGACATTTCTTCTCTCAGCATTGGGGTGGTTCAGAAATATACTGCTGCACTTTCATTGCCTATGCTCTGGGCTCCTGTCATTTCCTTCTCCATAGTTACACAGTTAGACCTCCGGTTAAACTAAGGGCTTTAGCATATCAATAATGTGGAGAAATATTCCCCAGATCACATGGTCCTTGACACACGTCCTATAATGGCCGTACGCTCTACTCTTTGCATGCAGTATCAGGAACTGGCTGTTAGAATGAAAGACTTATCCAGATGCAGCAAACCCAACAAAACATGTCAGTTTCCCATCTGGTGTTAAATATGATACAGCTATGGGAGGCTGACACCATTTCCCCAGTCCATCCTACAGATTTCCCCAGTCCATCCTTATTTTAAACGTCAAAGGAATATACTGAATATACTTTCTCTGACAACAAATTGTTTAAAAAGCATTTATCCTGGAGTAAAGGTCTTTTAATTTAACTGAAAATGAGACTTAAGAATTACCCGAGACATGTAAAAAATACAATATTATACAGCAGGGCTCAGTGTAAAAGCTCTATTCATTTCTCCCCAGAGCGTGTGCTGGTTTATTGTCCTCAGAGCTGATTGTGATAATTTGATGGAATTAAACTGTTATATAAAAGCGCTCCTGACTGTGTTGGCTCAGTTGAAGCCAACTGGCTCATTACACATGCTGAAAAACAACTCAAAGCAAAGAAAAACTGAGGCCACATACTTGTGAACCAGGTTGTTGACTCAAACTGCAGAAACCACAAGCTGACAGGTAGCATAGAACTGGGCGTAAAATAATAAATAAATGTTCTATAGTAAATCCCAATGGAAGCATAAACAAGTTACTTAGTATGCAGCCCCCACTTTAAACTTGAAATAACTGTGGACCCACCTGTGATTTGTTGGACATGTCCTCCATGTCCGAGTCGTTGGGGTCCACAAGGTCCTGTAACGGTGGCAGTGCAGGGGCTTTCTTTCGCTCCGCTGGCTCGCTGTCCACCTTGAGCTTGGCCGGACGGATCTGAGACTTCTCCTTGGGCAATTTTTTATCCAGCTGGTGTAGCTGCGGTGAGGAACCCAGAAGGGGCTTCAGCGTCGTTTCCGAGAAGCCCTTCTTTCTCTTTTTGGTCATGTGATCCTCGCCGTCAGCAACTGTTGGCCTCTTGCTGGGGGCTTTAGCGCCGTGTTGTAAGCCCCCTGCCCCATGAGTTGGGTTCATCTCCGACTTGTGTTCCTTGTATATGGTCTTGGGCTCCTTGAAGCCCATCTTGGGAATGGGTTGGTCATCCCTAACTGGCTGGTTTTCTTTGGGTTTCTTGGTCAGTTCTTTGGAAAGTTTACAGAGTTCCCGGGAAGAGTCTTTAAAGGCACTTTTATGCTCTTTCGAGTCTTTGAAAGATTTCTCTTTGTGCTCTTTCATAGGTTTGTGGACCTTAGCACTGCTGCTGCTGCCGGTGTTGGTGGTGCTGGTGCTGGTGAGGGCACTGCTGTTGTTTTTGGAACCCTCCTAAAGCAGAATTATAACCAGTCTGCAGTTAGAACATCCATACTGACTTTTTTACATGCTCATCTACGTAACCATTATGAAATATCATTCTGCATCCAAAAAATCTGAGCATTCAGAGAAGCTTGAGAAGGAAATCAACATCACAGTTACATCCCTGCTAAATAGAGCAGACAGATTTTACAGAACTTGGAGATTATTTGTCATTCATGTTGAGGTAAGGTCTATAACATACAAATCATATTTCGAGAGAGGGATTCCAATACCCTTTGTGAAAGGCTTGAGTAACAGTTTGATTATGCCAGTATAGGTCAAACACCTTTTCTGAATTATCATCACTATTACCAATTCAAGGTACAGTAAATATTAGATTCCACTGAATTGTGTCTATTGCATTAAGAACAATTTGCTCTTAAAAGAATTTACACTTCTTGGGCAGGTACGGCAGACCAATGCAGGTGACCTATCTGTTGTGACGGACAACTTTCGATAGACTAGCATGTTTCATCTCCTTTAATGGCCAAGCCATTTGCCATGGGGTCACGACAGATTGCCCGTGTCAATATTTCATCAGCACAGTAAAACTGTTCAGATGGCCAAACGGAGCAAGTTACGACCCGCTTAAACCGCCTCTAAAAACTTTTATTTTGTCTTCTGCTCCTGACCCTGGGACCTCTGGTCTCCATCACAGACAAAACAGCCAAAACGTTCAGCCCCCACACATAGTTTAAAGGGCAAAGCTCAAATAGCTATTCATCACAAGGTCAGTTTTACTGTTCAACACACACACACACACACACA
>JAOYSI010067150.1:0-22825 GCA_025775065.1 Hiodon alosoides
TGGATTTTTGTTTTAGATTCCGTCTCTCACAGTTGAAGTGTACCTATGATAAAAATTACAGACCTCTACATGCTTTGAAAGTGGGAAAACCAGCAAAATCAGCAGTGTATCAAATACTTGTTCTCCCCACTGTATATATATGTATATGTGTGTGTATGTGTGTGTATATATGTGTATGTGTGTGTGTGTGTGTAATATATATATATAATGCGTGTATATACAGCGGGTGAAATAAGTATTGAACACATCAACATTTTTCTCAGTAAATATATTTCCAAAGGTGCTATTGACATGAAATTTTCACCAGATGTTGGTAACAATCCAAGTATGTGTGTGTGTATATATATATATATATATATATATATATGTATATGTATATGTATATGTGTGTGTGTGTGTGTTTATATATGTATATGTATATAATGTATATGTATGTGTGTGATTAATTGCGTGTTACACATTTTTGCATTCTTTGCCAGGGAATAAGTGGTTAATAATGTGTTCTATACTCAAATAAATTAGCCTGATTAGAAAAACTTTTTTGTCTCCCCTCCAGTTGCTAGATGAGAACAACCATTTAATTCAATGCATAATGGAGTTTCAAATCAAAGGCAAAACGGTGGAATGTTCACAGTAAGTAGTATTTATATTGTTGCAGATAGGCCTTCTTTCCTCTGGTTTGCATATCTTGTTATTTTTTTAACAGGCATAACGTCAAGGATAAAGTACAATTCCTGTATGCCGTGATCATAAGTAATACAGTGTCTCATTAGTGTAAATGCTGTTCAGCACTAAAAAGATGCTGGGAAGATAAAAAAAAAAGTTTTGTTCTATTTGAATTAATATTTGTTAAGTTACAAATATTTAAAAATATTACATAGATGCTCACAGTACAAAGTAAAAAATTTTTGTCCTGAAGTCATTGTATACTCCTGTGTCTACACCTAAACTTCTATCAACTTGCAATATAATATCTTTAGGTGTTATTGGTTTTGGCTTATTAAAATATCTTACAAAAAGCAATCTTTCTAGAATTCTAGAACAGGGTGGCCAATCCTGGTCCTGATTTTGGTTCCAGCTTGCCTCTTATTTTTTTAATTGAAATCATTTTCTGGGTTAGAAAATATCTTGCCTTGTGTTTCCAGGTGCAAATCAGGAGTTAATTGGGAGGTAGCTCAAACTGGCTGACACTGCGGCTATCGCGGATCAGAGTTAGGGTTAGGGTTAACCCCTTCTTTAATAACTTTTTACATGCAATTTCTAAAACTGTGTCCCCTTTTCTTGTTGCTACTCAGCATTAAAGAAGTCAACAGCTGTTTCTTAGTTGTAGAATTAAATTTATGTTTTTCTTTGTGTGTAGGTAAAGTTTTCATTTCCATTAATTCATTTTGTGTGCAATCTAAAATCACTTTACCGATTTTAAAACTGAATAAATGTTCATTGTATTTGTGTCTTGATAAAATATTAAATTTCAGTGTGGCTTTAAAACTGAAATTTTTTAAAATCCTTATTTTAAAGAGGAATGGCAATAAAGTATGCCTGCAGTAGAAATCTTGATTTAAAAATGACCTCTCATTGATTGATTTAGTTATGTGTGGTCAACAGATATCAGCAGATGCTCCACAGGAATTTAGTTTACCTGGCCACGATAGCGGACTCCAATCAGAACATGCAGTCTCTCCTGCCTGCTGTGAGTATCTGCAAAAGAGAATCATAACCTTGAGCTTATCTGTCTGTCTATTTATGTTATGATCTTCCACGGACTCTAAAAACACACACGACTGAGAACATCTCGCAGCATCTTGCGACTCTGAGTTTGTATGTCTGTTTCTTTTCAGAAAGTGCTCAAAGACATGTCTGTGTCAGTAGTAGTATGAATCCAGTCTCTGACTACCCTAATTCCGTAGATTGCAGTGGGGTTTTTCTCTCTAAAGTTTGCGAAAAATGGCTTTTTTCTAATTGTCATAGACTGCCTAGGGCTGGGCCAAAAATGTTATCGCGATAAATTTCATATCAGTCGATATCGATAATTATCTTGATAAATGTCAAATCATTATTTCTTTCAAGTTTAAAGGTGGATTTTTGCTCCTGAGTGAAAGTTGAAGAAACCAGATGGTTAATTGTGGTTTTAAACTATTTATGGTCAGTACATGACAAACGCTTGCCAAACAGTGTATCATTTCACATATCTGAGGTAGAACATTCAAAATGATTGTAATAAAAAAAAAAATTAACGTAAAAATATGCTTGAGTAAAATTAAGTAAAGTCCTTTTTCCCTCAACAAAATAAATTTCTTAATAGTTTTAGCCTAACGTGTTGCCAACTCCACTGTTTTCTTGCTGTTTGAGGTCTCCGTTCACCTTGGTTGCTTTGCGCTTCTGTGTACTTTAGCTGCTTTTAGACTTTGCTTAACAAACCCACGTGGCAAGTCTTTTTCGATGACCTAGTCGGAGTGCTGGTTTAATAGGCTCTATGCACAAGCCTAGTGGCGAACTACCGCTTTTGTCTAGATTTCGGCATTTCATGTTCCGGTTTACTTCTGGTCTTCATCCACTACCGTACAAACAGATGAGTGCTGCCGTTGTACGGAAAAAGAAAAGTTGTGGGCTTGTGCCACTACTGCTGCTGTTCGTCAGTACAGCTTAGCACAGGAGGGACCACTGGCACCTTCAGCTGAGAGTAATGTGCTGACTGGAACAGCAAAGCAACATAGGGGTTGCATAATGCTGCTCCAGCAACTCGTGTGCAAATGTCATGTATTTCTATATGTTGGATTAGAGTATGTTGTATAATATGCATTAGATCAAGATCCCTAATCGTTTTTATTTGAAACATGATGGCCTAATACCTTTAACACAAGATTGCATCTTAAATGAATGATTGAAGTGAGGGAAAACTTGAATAAGAACGCATTTAACCCAGAGGGGAACGGCTAGGTAAACTTACCTGCCTACTATAACTGTTTTCATTAGATTTGTTGCGTTAAAGATGAATGACCTTAGCTGAACCCCAGGAACACTGGCTTATAATAAAGTAACAAGCTTATAACATGAACAAAAACGCTTGGGGGCTGGCAAGGCAAACTCACCTGCCAATTTTAGCCACACTTTTCTTTTCATTTCACTGCTTGTTGGAGTAGGGGACCAGGCATCAACAATACGATGGACATCGCTGATGATTATTTTAGGCAGATCTTGGAGGCATCTAGAAAATAATGATATTTTGGACGATGCAGATGAACACAGGAAGTAAACCGGAAACTGATATCCCGACTGCAGGCGACAGCGGAAGTACGTTACTTGTGCCCAGAGCCTACAGTTTCCATTGAACTGGGAATTTTAATTTGTTGTTGGTGAGCTCTACATCAAAAGTATGTCTTTTAATTAGATTTAAATGATTGCCGTTGCAAAGGGAAGGAAAATAATTACGTTGAATAGCTTTAATGCTAATACGTTGCATTTTTCTAATGTCTGACTTGGCAGTAAAGTTTCAGTCAACTAAGTATCATCCAATAGCTTTAATTTGAATTGTAAATAAAAAGTAATTCTTGTGTAATGACTGAATAAAGTGAGTGACCTTTCTTCAGTTTCTTGTCTACAATGTCGTCGTCCTTCGAGCTGGTCATGGGCACAGCACTTTCTTCGGTGTCGCTCATTTCGCTTATTTTGTTTATTCCGCTCTAACCTCAAGCCTGCCAGCCATTGTGTCTGTAAACAAATCGACGTGTTGGCCTCTCATCGTGCAACTTATCTTGCGCAATGCATACCTCGCACATTCCTGTGAAATCGTTGGCATTTGGCAGCTCGTGATTCAATTTTAATTTTTACCGAACATTTGTTATATTTAGATCGAGGAAAATAATCTCGCGATAATTATTGTTATCGTTTTATCGCCCAGGCCTATCCCTGCCGTACGCAGTATACCTGCCGGGATCTGCTCCTGCGTCGCCTCGACCCTCACCAGGATAAGCGGTTTCGAAAATGGATGGATGAAAAACAATTTCTAGATAAGGTCGAATCAAAGTTATGCATTACCCATGTTATTTGGCTATTAGGAGGGGGGAAAAAATGAATAGTGAGGCGGCATGGAAATGTGCAGTTGCAGCCTGGATTACTAACTTGTTTGATAGATCTATGAACAATTAACAGACGTCTTCGATTGCGTTACTTTAGTAATTTATGGTTTTATATTATATATCTTAATTTTTCTATAAGCAATTCATTAGTAATGGTTTCTTCCTTTGAACATAAGGTTTGGCTGATGTTAGCAACAAGTGCTAGCTAGTTACTTCAGCTCACAAAAAAGACAGCTGGCAGATCTTCTCAGATTGTTATCAACCTTTGAGTTGTATTTAGACAAGCTGTGGCTCACTTGTCATTAGTACAGCGGTCTCAAACTGCAAGAGATATGGAACTACCTCTGAATTGGCCTCTGGAGACCCTTGAGTTACAATGTCTTGAATTACTATTAGATTGGGGGTGTTCAGCTCCGGTCCTTGTGCGCTGTGGTGTCTCGGTTTTTGTCCCTCCTTTCCTCTTGCTTGTTCAGTTGGAATCATTATATGTATACACCGATCAGCTATAACATTATGACCACCTGCCTAATATTGTGAAGGTCCCCCTTTTGCTGCCAAGTCAGCCATGACCCTTCGAGGCATGGACTTCACTAGACCTCTGAAGGTGTGTTGTGGTATCTGGCACCAAGACGTTAGCAGCAGATCCTTTAAGTCCTGTAAGTTGCGAGGTGGGGCCTCCTTGGATTGGACTTGTTTGTCCAGCACATCCCACTGATGCTCGATTGGATTGAGTTCTGGGGAATTTGGAGGCCAAGTCAACACCTTGAACTCGTTGTTGTGTTCCTCAAACCATTCTTGAACCATTTTTGCTTTGTGGCAGGGTGCATTATCCTGCTGAAAGAGGCTAATGCTATCAGGGAATACTGGTTCCACGAAAGGGTGCACGTGGTCTGCAACAATGCTTCTGCAACAATGCTTTGGTAGGTGGTACGTGTCAAAGTAACATCCACATGAATGGCAGGACCCAAGGTTTCCCAGCAGAACATTGCCCAAAGCATTACACTGCCTCTGTTGGCTTGCCTTCTTCCCTTAGTGCATCCTGGTGCCATTTGTTCTCCAGGTAAGCGACACACATGCACCCGGCCATCCACGTGATGTAAAAGAAACTGATTCGTCAGACCAGGCCACCTACTTCCATTGCACCGTGGTCCAGTTCTGATGCTCACGTACCCATTGTAGGCGCTTTTGGCAGTGGCCAGGGGTCAGCATGGGCACCCTGACTGGTCTGTGGCTACAATGAGCCTTGGCCGCCCATGACCCTGTCGCCGGTTCACCGCTTTTCCTTCCTTGGACCACTTTTGATGGGTACTGACCACTGCAGACCGGGAACACCCCACAAGAGCTGCAGTTTTTGGAGATGCTCTGACCCAGTCATCTAGCCATCACAATTTGACCCTTGTCAAAGTCGCTCCGATCCTTACACGTGGCCATTTTTCCTGCTTTTAACACATCGACTTTGAGGACAAAATGTTCACTTGCTGCCTAATATATCCCAATATAAGTGCCATGATAACAAGATTATCAGTGTTATTCACTTCACCTGTCAGTGGTCATAATGTTATAGCTGATCGGTGTATAAAAGGATTTAACCTGCTTTGCCTGGTCTAAGCCTTATGCAAATTGAGAGGTAACTGGAAACTGGCAGGTACTGCAGCAGATGTCCCCAAATATATATATATTTTTCCTGAAACAGCCACAGCAGTAGCAGAGTCAGAATTTCTGTGAATAAAAAGAAATTATGTTGGTATTTTTCTATTTGAAGACATGTGGAAATCTTTAATGTCCTTAGGTGGCCAAATGTGGCTTGCCTTGTTAGTAGGGCATAACGACATGTTTTGGTTCATTGCATGAGTGTATGTATGTTTCCCTATGTATTATATAAAGTAGCATATTCATTTTAGTATTGCTGTATGTTCTTATGTAGTTATGCGGAACCAACTTAAATTCAGGACTGATACCTAGTATGCAGAACCACAGTGGCGTTCAATTTACATCAGAACCGCTCCAAGTAATACACAAGCTCACTCTTAGAATTTTTAAGTTGCATTAATTAACTGAGCATCTGTAAGTAAAAATTTGATGGTTTTTTTTCTGTCCATGTCATGGTGCTCCAAAACTATTTTCAGGCTGTGCACGTTCAAGCTAAAATTTTACTTCCATAATTAAGTTTACACCAATTATGGTTTGAGTAAAAACTCTAAATTGGACTGCAGAATCAATGTAGCCCTCAAAATGGGGATGTAGAACATGCAGCCGATATTAAATGCAAATGAGTTGCAACAAGCTGCTTCTTAATTTTTCCAGTTAAGCGGTAGTTTGTAATTGAGGAAAATAAATTTGGCACACGAAAAGGTTTTTCAAAGCCTCAATCTGTTAAATGTTTTTCTTTTCCACTGAAATTGAATAGACATAAAAAGGGATCCTCAGGCAAGGAGAGTTTAATTTAGCTGGTAGTGTTGCGCTGGATGGTCGGTCACAGCCTTTGTCCTGCTATGATATTGAACCACGAGAGAGAGAAGGTCCTCAACACAGTTGTGGTTTCAGCCAAGGGGGGTTAGGGGGGGTAGGGGTGGTGGTGGTGGTGGTGGGGGCAGGGGCACACAACAAATAAACCATCAGCCATGTCACCCATAGTGTTTGGATTACAGCAATACATTAATTTAATTATATTTTGAACGGTAGTCTCCCTCCAGCTTCACATAACGGGGGAGGCAACAAGGAAGGACTGGCATTTCTCCTCCTTTGTAAAGCACTTGCTTTATGAATGGTAACAGTTTTCTGTGATACTGCAGGGTTTTAGTCTGTTTGTTTAGTTTCTGTTTGTGGAAGATAAGAATACGACTGTCTTTACTTATGTGCAGTCCTGTCTTGTTTTTTTGGTTGTCGCCTGTTTTCAGAAACGACTGAACTATGTGTTTTTCCTCTAAACCTTTTGAAATATGTTGCGCCCAGTTTCAGCACCATAACTCAATCCTGGCCCTCCCATCATTTTGTATCTTCCTTGTCACCCTTCCCAGGCCCTTGACCGGCAGTCTCATTGTGTTCTCTTTCTCGCACGCATCCCGAGTGTTCCAATGAATCTGCGGTAGTCCGTCAACGAGAAATAGTAGGCATTAGGGGGGCCCTGTATATCATGAATGTTGACACCGCTAACCTCAAGTGTCTTATGACTTGTATAGAATGGATTAACATCGTTAGATGTAACGGCATTTTCTCAAAAACAAGGGATTGTGTGCAAATTAAATTTTCTATACTTCGTTTTTGGTTTCCAGCCTTTTAAATAGGACCTTTTTTTACCTGTGTGGCATAGTTCCTTATTCCTTACAGCCCTTTTCCTTTACCTCAGGTCTTATCACATTCTCCATGTGTGTGTGTGTGTGTGTGTGTGTGTGTGTGTCTTTATTTCTATTTAAGACTGCACAATCATCTTAATGGCTGTAATTCAGCCACTGGTGTTTAAATTGTTTTATTTTTTTATGGCTTCTGTCATCTCTAGCCACCCACGCAGAACATGCCTATGGTTCCAGGGGGTATGAGTCAGAGTGGGCCCCCTCAGCCCCCCCATGGCCACAGCATGCTGTCGGAGGGTATGGTTAGTGGTGGCCCCCCTACTTCTCACATGCAGAGCCAGATGAATGGACAGATGCCCGGTAAGTATTCCCACCGCCAACTCACAGGGGTCGCCTAGCAACTTGGCCAAATCAGACGCCCTAGAGAAGCTTCATTGCTAATGACATTGCTGCATTTTTCCTCTGCACTGGCAGAGACTACGTCTTGTGTTTCTGTGTGCGTGTACCCCTATGTGCGTGAGAGAGGGCATGGCCTTGCTCTCACTTGCTTGTGCTTCCCTCTGCTTCTGTCAAAGCCCAGGTCACCTCATGCTAGACTGCATTTAGATTTTTAGCTGATGCACAGCATTCCTGTGTTGAGAGAAACTGGCCGGAACCAGTCTGCACCCAGGCTCACTGTGGGATTGGCTATAGAACTTGTTTGGGTAGGATGTGATGCGTCCTTGAGATGAATAATCAGCCACCTCTCTCAAACCCCCCACCCCCCCACCCCTTTCTGAGCATCAGAGCAAATGAAAGTGGCCATGAGACAGTTGGGAAGGACACTGCTCGTGTTCTTACACTGTTACTGAATGGTGAAATATTTAAGTGTTAGACATGACTTAATCCAGAATAATAAAATCATCCCTCTATCTCATCTGATTACTGATGTAATTAAAATTATCAATACATCTGTCTAGTGAGTGTCAATTACTGTCTTATTGAATTAGGTTAGCTTGCAAAGTAATTGTCTTCAAGATGATGTTATTGATTTTCCAAAACATTGTTCTGGGTTGGTTTTTGTTTTTCCCTGTTCCTGGTTCCTGAGTTACTATTGGGAAATGGCAGACAACGATGCTACTTGCGTCTCAGTAATGTCCATACAACAACATACCTCTGCAGCGATGTCTCGGTGAAGGAGACTAGCATGACCTTCTGTTGGACAGCTGCAGCTACCGGTGTTTCTAACGCCACCCACCCGGCCTTTTCAGCTTTGTAACAGACAAAAACGGTCAGATGTAGATTGTAACCTGCTTGTTAATGAAACCACAATGATGAAAAGCAGGCTGCAGTTCAGGTTCTTATTCTTTTAGTTAGGAACACTTCATTGCATCCTAGGCAGCCTTCTTTGTTAATGCAAAGAGAAACTAGATGGGGGAGAGCTGCGATAAAGCGTGTGAATTATTCAAATTGCTCAGATTTAATTTAGCTGTTGAACATGTTTTTTGTCAGGGTCTTAGAAGGAACAGCAAAGTCAAGGGCTAATTAGAATGTGTTGCTTGTTGCAAGAGCATGCTTTTACACCTCCATTTGCTTGAGCAGGATGTAAATTGTAACCACATTCTGCCGCTAGTGTGTAGTTTTAATTGGTTCCCTTCTTTTGTGGGTGTCTTTCTGCCTATTTTTTGTCTTGTTAGTAGCAACAGGTGATATATTACTGGAGGAAAGGGTACCCAGAAAAATAAATAGTCTTATTTATATGTAAACAAAAGTTTATTGAAAATATTTTGTAGCAAATGATTTTGCGTTTTATAAAATGTTGGTATTAGTATGAATGAGTGAATTTTTTTTCTCTCTATATTAATAATAAATAAAAAAATCGGCAGTCAGCCAATGAACGATCCAAGCCACTGTTATTTTGGACTGCTGACAAGAGACACTGCGCTATATTAGTGCAACTCTTAATTTAGTTATTGAGCTATTGTTGTAATTCATGGCATGTTCCACCCCAATAACACATGATTTTGCTCATTAAAGAGCTTGACAGAGGTTAAAATGACCGAAAGGTAATTCTTTCCACGTCACTTGCACTTGTCTTAAAGGGACTCGCCACATTCCTTATGTACAAAAGTTATGTTGGTTATGTTGGTTTCTGAATTTTTTTTTTGTGATACATGGACTGTGATTGGTTAGTGTACTGCCATCTGGCAGTATACTAGTGTGTGGAAAGACATTGGGTTCTTTAATAAGATGTTGTTTTATTACAAAATAATTACCTTAATAGTTTAGGGAACAACAAATTTGGTGTTTTATTGTTCCATTTACCTGGCTTATTGCGCTGATGTATTCGTTGGCAATCAAGATCTTTTTTTTGACTATCGGGAGTTTTTGGAAATTAAATGAAATATGTGCTGCAGCGGCAAGTGAGATGAGGGAAAGGAGCGCCAAGTCGGAGGAGGAAAGCGAGCAAGGGCTGCAGGGCACTGAGCTGGGAAAGAGCCTCTGATGCCCCCCTCCCCCAACCCGGATTTGTCGCAAATCCACATGAGCCCTTCACCCGCATACAGTATTTATTCATCTTAATGTATTCCTGTTTGTTTAGTCTGATTAAAAGGATTGATTTAATGAGCTGCCAGCATCTCATTACTGGGGCCCTGGTCTTAATAAGTGCTGATGGAGGTCTCCGCCACTCCGTCGGAGCTTTGAAGTGGTGAAGTGACACGTACTCTCCTGGCGGATCCATTCCGACGCACACCCACTATCAGCCGCAGAGATCTGTTTTGTTTGATATATTTATTTATTTTTAAAATCCGAAATGACAGACGAGGAAAGTCACGAGAGCCGCTGTGCTGTGGTTAGGTGTGAACACTGAGCTTGGGCCTCGTTCTCTGTGTGCTATGAATCGTGTGCTGTGCCAGGGAACAGACGGGTTCCTTTATATTTATGGATTTACTAGCTGTGTTATGATCTGCTAAGGTTTGCTAATGACTTCTATTCAGCAATTAGTCTGCTGGTGCTTGTTTTGTCGAATATTTTGAAGTATTGCAGTATACTGTATTATTTTAATTAAAACTATGGTTTACAACAGTATCAGAAAGGTTGTTTTTTTTTCCTTCACCCCCCTGTCAGATGTTTATGCCGTTGTTGACAGTGTCAAGTAAAATATCATCTCGCAGTCATGAAAGCTACCCAGACACCTATGTTTGCTCTAGTACCTTTACTATGATTAATTTATAAGCACTTATGTTAATATTTAACAGGAGCCCGCTCTGCTTTTATTTTAATTTATGCTTTACTTTTTGTGCATATTCTACTCTTCTAAATGAGAACACTCTTGGATATTCTTAACTTAACTGGGAATAAAGGTTCTGTCAGGTTCAGCCCCATGTAACAAAACTGCTGCCACTCCGTTTCCAGGTCAATTGCCCATGCAAGGCCCTGGACCGGGCCAGCCACCCACCATGCCGGGAAACTCAGTGAACATGCCCCCCAGCAGCCACGGGTCCATGGGCGGCTACAACCATGCCGCACCCTCCTCCCAAGGCATGCCCACACAGAGTCAGATGAGCATGGTCCAGGGGCAGCCCATGGGTAACTACGGCCCACGTCCCAACATCAACATGCAACCCAACCAAGGTATTCTCAATTAAATAATAGTTATTATTCTTTAAATAATATTATTATTTCTTATAAAGACAGATGGTTAGTTTACCAATAGTTGTTAATAAAAACAATAACAACAAAATATATTTAAAAATATAAAAGTAGTAATAAGTGGGCACTTAATTCTTCTGCACTTTTTTCACCTATAGTGACCAAGTCATGGTGGTTTTGCGTTTCCCCAGGGTCCATGATTCACCAGCAGGCTCCACCCTCTCAGCAGTATAACATGCCCCCTGGAGGGGGGCAGCACTATCCAGCCATGATGGGCCAGGGCAATCACGTCATGGGACAGAGGTCTATACCTCCGTACAGACCACCGCAGCAAGGTAAATTTTGGTTGGGGGCCGTTCTTCTCGCATCTTTTCCATGCCACAGGGCAAGCCCCAGAACCATTGTTTCTTCAATAGCACAGAGTCCTGAGGAAATTATATCCATTTCGTTTGTAAAGAAAGTAAAATCTGTAGAGACCTTTTAAAGTATATTTTAGTATTTGTTTAGGCAATTACTTTAATGGCAATTGCCTTACAATCATGTAGCTAATATCTTGAGAGAAGAGAGCTTAATTTTCCTTAATTTTATATAGTGTAGCAATGCTAAAATGTCAAAATCACGTCATCAGTTTAGCCTAGATGAAATTTCTGTATTTGTAACATACGTTATTAATATTATCATCATTATCATTATTAAATTTACTTTACTGACATCTTTGTCCTGTGCGGATTACGTTACAGGTACAAAGTAAAACACAGACAAACATAAATACCAAGAAGTTGTAGTACATTAGTCAGTAGAATAATTTGGCCAAGATCAGGGTTCGGCAAGACTGTTCCTGAAGTGTTGCAACGATATAGATTTCCAAGGTCTGTAATTAGGGAAATGCTGTGTACTTGAAGTATGTACCTGTGTAATATCCCATAAATAACAAAACATAACGCCTGCGGCTATTTAGCAAAGTAATTGATCCAATTTTGTGATTAAAGTTTTGTGTAGAACGAATACCAGAATAACCTCTGACCCTTCCCCCCCCACTTTAGATGAAACAAGAGCCACTCATTAGCCCAATCTTTGTGTTTACTGTCTTGCCATATAGTGTGGTTTACTAAAATGGTTTTTAAAAATCTTCTGCACTCGCTCTTCTCCCTCTCGGCCCTCTGATCCCTGTCTCTGTATGACTACTAAAGTGGGTATCTCAGGAAGGAAGCTGGGGGTAAATGGATCACAACCAGGGTTTGAAATCGTAAAAATGCTCACAGGTTGTGTGCAGTTGAGTTTCCGCTGGACTATGCTTTCCTCTCTGTGTATTTGCATGTGTGTGCGTAGGACCCCCTCAGCAGTACCCTGGCCAAGAGGACTACTACGGAGAACAGTACAGCCACGGCGGACAAGGAACGCCTGAAGGTGGGAATGTACACTATTAGGGTGATGGTAAACAATTTACTTTCTGGATAACGCTGACATAGAGATTAAAAATAAAATAAAAATTAGTATTGCCTAAAAGAATGGTATAAGCAATTATAAAAACAAATGTATTTCTCAAAAAAAAAGTTTAATTTGTTTACATCACATTAATGAGAGCAATCTGCTGTTATTTGTTTGGTTTCTTTCCTTCAGAAGATCAATTATTTTTCTTCAAAATTTTAGTCAGACATTTCTCTTTTTTTTTAGTTCTATTTAATTTAGACTTTTTGCTGTTTTCCTTGGTATTAGAGCAATCAAATACCAAAATCCTGACACTTCTATACTGTTGTATAAATAGTCCACAAATGTGAAATCTGATACTCGGATATTCATGTTTGGTACTTTTAGTTCACTGAAACCGAGAAATGGAAGAAAATTGCAACCTGAACCCTCTCTGTATCCCCTCTGGTACTGTCTCACAAAAGGCGGAGCTACTTTTGCATTTAAGGTTAATAAATGTCAGTGTTAAGATGCAAACATTAATTTCTCTTGGGAACAATACAGCTTATGTATATGTAAGTGTATACATTGTTGTTGTTTTTTTCCCCTTTTGACATTTTTTTTTCTTTTTCTCTTCACTGAATTTTAAACCAGTCTTTAGCCGAGAGCATTAACATTTCTCCTTATCTTCTTGTTAAATTGATGTAGGTCATAGTGATTACGGTTTTCAGCAACCATCCTATCCTGAACAGGGCTACGATAAGCCTTATGAGGATTCCTCACAACATTACTACGAAGGAGGTATCTATATACCTTCACAAAAATTCTCACATATATTCTCACATATATTCTGGACATCACTTGCACTTCCCCAAGACCACTTTTTGATTATCATTATAGTGAAGTACTAATGGCCCACTGCCACAAGATACAGACAACTTTTTTTTTTTTTCTATGCTTGCAATAGAAATTTAACATTTCTAACTGATAACCTGAAGATTATGAGCTTAAATTTCTAAAAAGACCATAGACATTAACAGACAAACACTTATCAGATCTACGTCCTGACCATCTTATGCTCACCCGTGCAGCAAAATCCGAAGATGAAACTGCTTGCTGAATTTGTTTAGCTAGTTCGTGCTCTGTCTTTTATGTTTTCACACTGTGTGATGTACTTTGTTACTTTTATTTATGGTCTTTCCCTGAATGTGGTGTTCTGGTCCTTGTAATGCTCATTTTTCAAAGGGATGCTACAACAGATGCTGCCGAAACAGTGTTTATCTTTTTTTTTTTTTTTTTTACATCTTTACTGCAGTTGTTTAGTTTTTTTTTGTTTTTTTTGTTTTTGCTTTTTAATTAAATATTATTTTTGGTCTCTCTTTAATGTGCTAAGAAGAGACCTTGTGTTGTCTTCCTCTGGACTCGCTTACAGACCAAGGGCCATTGGTGTTGCCAAGTTGACATGGTCCCCACCTCGACCCCACCCTCCCCCCCGTTCCTCCACAGGTAACCCCCAGTATGGTCAACCTCAAGAGGCCTACCAGCAGGGGCCCCCCCAGCAACAGGTCTATCCCCAGCAGCAGCAACAGCAACAACCGCAGCAGCAGTACTCAGGACAGCAGCCATACCCTAGTCAGCAGCCGACTTATGGTAGGTGCCGTATGCTTCCTGTTTTACAAGTTATGCTTGCCCCATTGCCTGCAATCCTGGTCCGCACTGTTAACAGGTATTTATTCCACCTCGTCTCTAAGTTGTGGTCAGGTGATTCCAGTTGTGAATCAGAGGCTTTCTGAGAGTCAGCTAAAACTACTTGCAAACACTGTGATCCTCATTATAGTGTTCTAAATATTGCCATATTGGAATAACATGCAGGGTAGTCCTTAAGTGTGTTTGAAGCTTTTCCTAAAATCTTCGTGTATGGCATTCATGATTTAGACAATAAACGGCTGATGGTTTGTCCTGTCTTTGCAGGCATGGGGCAATGCTTGCTAGTGGAGGAAGTTTTTACTAATTGTATCTGTGGAGCTTTCTTTTCAGATTCCACGCCCTTTTTGTGGTGGGGTGGCCTAGTGCTAGCTGGAAAAGGTTTTTAAATTTTTTTTATTTTTTTTCCTATAAACATGAAAGGGATATGCTAGCGGTACTGCAAGGTGGCTGCAGCGGGTCACTGCAGGACAGAGATACCATTTCACTTTCTCTAAAAGATGAGAGCAGGTTGATTTGGTAATTGCTTGAGGCAGAGTCTGACTGGGACTTTTTTTTTTTTTTTTAATCCTGTCGGTTCTTCCACATCTAGCCAGAGGCCTTTCTAATCTCAATAATTAAGGCTTCAGGAGCAGGGAATGTTGAATCAGCACCATCTGGATATGTACATGGAGAACCAACAAGGTTAAAATAAAAAAAGTTTTGTGTGTGTGTTCTGCTTTTTTGTATTTGTATTTTTAAAGGGGGCAAAAATAGTCCTGCAGACGTTTTAACTCCATGTGCGCAAAGGCCTGTGGAATTTAATGAGTCACCATTGATGAAGATCTAGAGCGGTTCCTTCGATGGTCCCGACAGATTAGTGCATGCAGGCCCTTTTTTTTTTTTTTTTACTGTGCAAGCAACTCTGTAACAGACTATGGTGTAAGCTGTGAACAGATCTTGCAACACGCTGCCGTAATGAATCCCCTCCGAAGTCGCTGCAACATTTTGCCTGTCAGGTTCATTGGCCGGTTTTGATGAGCGTGACTTGTATTTTAAAAATATATTTTGTTTGGGAAAAACAAGGTATCCTATCAATACTCAGGATGGCCAAGAATAATAGTAGAGGAACAGGAGTACTTACTGCCTGAACGTTGATAACAGCAGAGAGACAGTGGAGACAATAGATTTTATTTATTCATTTTAATTATGTGGTCCCTTGGCAGGGCCTTCTCAAGGAGCCCCAGGGCAGTACCCCAACTACCCCCCGGGGCAGGGCCAGCAGTACGCAGGCTACAGGCCGCCCCAGCCAGGGCCCCCACAATCTCAGCAGCAACGCTCCTATGGTTACGATCAGGTAAGCAAAGGCCACCGGTTTAGTGAAAAATCTTGTGTGGAGGAGGCATAGGAGGCATACACTGCCATGCACACTCTGCATCTCTGCTGTGGATGCGAGTCCCTGACATTCCTGATATTAAGGGGGGGGGGGGGAGCTGGGATTGCTGCAGCACACGGAGGTCGAGAGATCAGCCGCGGCCCACACAGTGAGTCAGTGTGGAGGAAAGCACTGCCTTCTCTCGGATGCCTCCATGTTTCTCTGCCCACTCAACATCCCCTCCCTCAAGTTTTCACCTATTGGAAACTCCCAGTGCAATGCAGCTGCCCGCTGATGCATAAACTTTGTTGTTGATAGTCAGGCAAAGTGCCAGTATTTGAACCCTTGACTAGATCTATGAGACATGAAGGAAATATCTATTGTGTAGACATTAAAATGAAATATTGAATTTTTTTTTTTTTTTTTTTTTTTTTTTTGAGGTTTTACAATTTAATTTAATTTGTCATCCAGTTTCAGTATAATCATGCAGGTCTTCTAACTAAACAGCTAGCCCGGGCAAGTAAATTATGTGCATTTGTCTTAGCTGCTTAAATCAGAATCGGTGAAGCATAATGTTTAGTGATGCTGCAGGTTTTGTTTTCACTATGAAAGGTGTTCCACCCTGTTTAGACTTCAGAAGTACTGATGATTCCACAACACTGGTTACAGGCCTATTGAGGTCATTTTCATTTAGCTTTTAACAGGAAGGGTTCAGGTGGATCAAGTCACATTGGGTCCTCTGACCCAGGTACTTAAACTGCATTTCTTCAGCAAATATCCGGCTGAATAAATGGTTAAAGTGTAAATTTGTACTACATATCAGTCACTCATTATTTTGAAGTATTGAAGTATTTTAAGAAACAAACCGTAAGTTTTTGTGAAAAAACAAAGAAAAAAAAAGACTCCTACGTTCACCTGACACTTCAAAATGATGTCCACTTCCATTTCTTTCTTATTACATGGCACCATGCTTCCATCTGCTGGTTTGCGGCAGTACTGAAGTACTGGAGTTTTATTGTTAGTTGGTTCACTTGGCATGTACGGGATCTTAGCATCTGCATAACTAGATGCATATCCCTCTTAATTTATGTAAGCACCCCCCTGGGTAAATTGCTCATGTTTTTTCACGTGTAAACTGGCAGTATAACATGAAAGCCAGGTATTTACATTTGAAGGGCTAGGGATCAGACGACTTTTTAAAAAAAGGTTTGCTGTTCTCATTTGTTTTCCATTTGAATCTCCTCATACCACTTTCTTTCAACTTTGTAACCATTGTGGGCATAAGCTAGTCTACAAATATTTTATTGGTTAGCTAGCTAGCTATAAAAATGTTGATGAAAAACTACCGAGTTTTGATCTCATCAATAATAGCATTTTTTTATTAATTAAGGAAATATTTTAGGTGCCTGCAACACTGTTGCGGGGGGTTGGGAAAAATACTTTCCTATCTCTTCTGTACCTCTGGATAATTTTAATTACAAGACGTATAATAATATTTATATTGTATGCAATATATAACATAATTTTTAAGTGTTTTAGACTTGTATGAAAGTAAATGTAACTTGCCATATTAATGACTGCTTAAACTTTAACTTGATCAAGTTCAAAACATGTTTTGTGAGGTGAATTCCTGTTAAAAGCATGTAGTGCCATTATCGATCGCGTGACAAAGGGTTATATAAAATATTTTCAACATACCAGCCGGATGTTTATTTTAATTTCTCGTGAAAATATCTGAATGGGTGGTGGGAGGAGGGACGCTTGACTTGTTGACCAACCAATTTTGGGTAGGTGGTGGCTTCTCCTATGTATAGCATCAGCAAATATTTTATTATTCACATGTTTAATTAAATCATGAATGAAACGTTCCATTAAAAAAATGCAACGTTTGGCTGATTATGAGCATTTGGGTGGTGTTGTTTACTGCTTTTTTTTGCCTCCTCCCCCAGGGTCAATATGGGAATTATCAGCAGTGAGGTACAAAAGTTCAGTTTGGCGTGCAAGGTCTCCTACAGTCCAGATCAGCTCTGAAATTACTCCAGTAATGAGAATCACTAATATGCCATTTTCTGTTCAGTTTCTGGCTGTTTGGTTCGTCTTCTTTAGACTATACAATTCAGAGATGTCCCCCGCCCTGCCTGCATGCATCAAGGTCTCTGCTTTTATATTAACGACTTCTGATGCAGTTGTGTAGTGCGTCGGCTTGAACGGTAGATGGGGGACCCTTAGCCAATTGTGCCCCTCTGATGCAATGAGACCTGTCTTCGCTGAAATTGGCGACCCTGAATGTTGTTTGAACTGATTCAAGCAGTGTTGCAGTGAGCAATACAACCGATAATTGAGGGGGTGTGGCTTTCGAAGACATGATGTCTAGCGGACAAATCTGCTAGTCACTTTTACGATTGTGCAATGGATTTTTTCCTTTAATTGAGCAATAATGAAAGATGGGGAGAAAGGAAGGGGTCTCCTCACCACAACACAAAGCATTCTGAAAGGTCAACTTCTTAACTGTTGTATAAATGTATTGAATGTTCTTAGAACTGGATTTGTAAAGGATACTAGGGTTGTGGGGCTTTGATATGACTTAAATTTGTTTAGTTTTTTGTGTTTTGTCCCCCCCACGCTTCAATGCTGACAGGCTTAAAGTATCCTAGATAATATTACATGATGATGGCCAGAAACCTACATCCACTGAAACTCCCAACCAGCTCCGAAGCAACGTTAATTTAATCTCCAAAAGAGGTTACTGAACCACCCAGCTCTGATTTGCGAGTATCCCACTTTGTAGATGATGGTTGTGCCTTCAACACTTTCATATACAGAGAATAGTTTGGGTTTGAGGAGAGAGGGGTGAGTGAAGTAGAGCTCTGGACTATCTTTGATTATTCTGCTGGAGACAAAGGAAGCTGCTCCATTAGTATCTGAGAGCAGATGTCCACACGATTGCTGCAACGTAAATCGCACAGACCCAAGGACAAAATCAAGCCTATCAAAGTGTGGGATAATAACCTGTGGGCAAAAGCAGCTGATACAGCTGGCCACTGCTCATTGTGTGTGTAAAACTGCTGCTGTCTTGAGGGGAGGTTCCCTGGAAAGTACAATTCTACAAAGTGAAACGGTTCAGTGTTATGGCAGGTTGTTTCCGTGTACTGGAAACAAAAAAGTGAACTGTTTATGTTTTTTGCTCGCTCCTTTTCTCTCATTCACACACATACACACACACACACACACAGAGTAAAGCCCTCCTGGTAGTTTAAAAAAATAAAAAATAAAAATGTGTGTATATATATAATGTGTGTATGTATGTATGTGTGCATTTGGACAGCATTTTGCTCTTAGCAATAAAGTTAGACCAAAAAAAAATCTATTGTATCCAAGACCACCAGCTCGTGTAGGCGCAATGCCATCTTCTGCCTTTGTGTTTTGCATAACAGTGTAAAGCTGTATGTCAAATAAATTGTTTAAATTTCTTTTTTGTACTAATTTGTCTCTTGTGTCCTAATGGGAAAGGTGTCTTCTGTAAAACCTGTATATCAACTACAAATTTCAATTGTTCAAGTATTTTTATACATTATTTATTGAATAATCCTAAAAATGTTTTGATGCTCAACTTTACACTCTAGAAGGTTTTGATAGTATATAATTTCTTCAGGTAGTCTGGCACTTACTGTCAACATATAGCCCCTGAAACAACCAATTCTCTATTGAACTGCCTTGTATACAGGGACCTTTCTGTATATTTACATGAACTTGCACTGCCAAGTTTCAACAATAACAATGAAAACCCTTGTGAAAGCAGGGTCTTGAAACAGGAGAAATGCTTTGTTTTTCCAGATCATACGAAGCACTTGCATGCTTTGGGTGTAATCCTGTTCCAAGCCCTCATGGTTGGTTGAAAGTGTGTGATTAAAAGGTGGTTCCATATGTGCAAAAAGCAAGAAGCAGTGGGTGTGAAAAGCCCCTTTGGTGACATTGTTTGGCACCCCTGCACCCCACCCACATCCAATGCTAGAGGTGGAGGTAGGGGTGGGGGAGGTCACCGGTACCCCATCTGTGCTCAACTCACGCCTGTCACTAATTGCCAGTTAAAAACGTGAGGCCTAGCTAACTTTTTGTAAGAACAAGGTCTTGCTGCCACCTGGCTTTCTACCCTGGCTGTGCCAGGTGCTTGGTCCAGACTACCCCAGCCCTTGAAAAACAAAAAAATGAAAAAATGAGGCATGGAAACTTACTGGTTATAAACCAGGAGCTTGACCCCTCCCATCTGTGGCATTAACGAGTGATGCAATTGTAGGGCTGTGTTGAGCTCAAAATGGGCTGTAGCAGAGCCACTTATTTTTCAGCATTTTTTAAAGCCTGCTCAGTAAAATAGGAACAAAAGCGGACGAATCAATTTTGCAATCCTTATCTACATAGGCTTTTTTTACTAAAAAACATACCATTGTAAAGTATAAATTGCAATGCAATATGCTGATGTATGAGAATTAAATTAGTTTCATTTTAAATAATTTCAGTCACTCATGAAAGGTGAGTTGTTTTGTTTTTTTGTTTTTGTTTTTAATCGCGACCAGGCGTCTAGTAACATCGGGTGAAGTAGTCTGTCCCCATTTACCTTTGTAGGAGTGTCCCATGAAGTGCAACTAGGTTGCATTAGATCCTACTAAGAGGCTGTGGGTAAACCCTGTCAAGCTACTTTTAAAGCATAGGGAGTATGCCGGTTATATAAATGTTTTCTGCAACTTAATTGTAAAAATTATGATAAACGAAATCCGATTTAAAAAAAAAAAAAAAAGCAATATGAAATAACATAAATATTATTGCAACATCAAAATACGATATTGGACAATGAGTTGATCCTTGGCTATATGAGTGGCTCGGATCTTGTATGTAACTGTGACACTCCCATGTCGAATGCATGCTATTAACTTAAAAAGTATAAATTTACATGGCATACATTTCAAATTGAATCCCACCTTTTTCCAGCACCATATGTTAGTTATTGATTTCAAGGAAAATTGCAAGTTAATTGAACAATGCACTCTCGCAACTTAGAATCCAATCGCAGAGGTGGATGCATGGATTCACTTCAACTGGGGCATTGATATATACTTCGATTAAATGCACAGATAATCAAACAGGACACCTGCTCCGTTCTCCTTGCCCACCATAGGACATGGTATCTCCTGAGGCTGTAGACAAAAATGTGTCAAAGACTTCCTGTTCATTATTTTGACAATTTGACAAAATGTGTTTAAAAAAACATAGTTTTTCCAGGGAATTGCAATCCTGACCTTTTCAGCCAGTGAGGTTTTCTATAATTCGTAGCATTGTTACCTCTGTCCAGAGTGGGTTTCTCACCCAAATTTCATCCCGCCCCTTATCCCAGGCCAGGCTGGTCACTTATGGTAGCGGCGTGCAGATGGCGCATTGGCATACCAGACGTACGGCTGGACCACGTGGCTGAAATGTGTCTGAAGTGGTGGTCCCTGTTGCTATAGCTTGTCTCCCTGCATCTCCCACCACCGCAGCCCTGCTGTTCCACAGCTGCCCTTCCACCCTGCCCAGCTGCCACCGGGGCTCCCTGGTTGCCTTTGCTTGGCAGAATCGAGGGGTGGCGGGCTGGGTTAAGCCTAGTGCTCCTCCCCAGCTGCGGTCCCCAGCTGCAGCCCATGCTGACATGGGGCCACCTGGGCACAGTTGCACCTTCAGTGGCAGAAGGAACAGAACATGCTTTACACCCACCTTCTTACTAGGCACTCAGCCGGCACAAACCCAGAGCCAAAATTGCAGAGGGACAAGACGACTCCCATGGCTGTCCGTGAGCATTCTGGACCATCCCAGCATGGGTGTTTCTCGCTAATGGGTGTTTGACAAAGAAATGTCAAAAACTTTAAATGTATCAAAATTGTTGACTCTCAAAGGATTTAGATTCATTATCTGTCATGGATAATGGCCACGTTTTTATCAATGCCTGGAAGGCTCATTGTGACATTTACTGATGAATGGTTATCACCTCCCTTATGTTGAGTTAAATATGTCAAAAGTTGAATTCCTAACACCCTCTGTCTCACATTTCTCCAGTTCGTTTTTTTTTTTACCACCTGAATTTGTTCGTAAAAAACTCACCAGACCATTTTATGTGCCTGCTTATAATCAAAGACAAAATGACATTGTATCATAGCTCAGAGGTTAAATGCTGGTGTGGTTTTGCTAATGAGTTGACAGAATTCATCTGGGAGGAAGAGGAGGTGGTTCTGGAGAAGTGCACCAACTCCGGCAGTTAATTGGAGATGCGACACACTAAATAAATGGTGCAAAACAAATCCAACCGGAGCCTTTGTGGCACTCTTGAGAGGTGGGGTTGGAGGGGTCTGTTTTGGGATGGAGCTCTGCAACTCCCTAATCTTAAGGGTGGGTTGAATTAACATTCCCTCCTGCTTAGATCAGCTCAGGACTTTAAAAATCTTGATTGTTTCCATAAACAACATACTGTAAATATGATGGATTTAGGGGAAGGTTTACTCTCGTCCATGTTGATAATTGATAACATTAGTTGACAGGATAGTTGTGCTTCTGCAAGTACAAGTTGATGGGCTATGCACAGGGAGTTTAAAAAACGACAGAAATGCACATAGTTTCTGTAACATACAAGGTATGCCCGGTTTGGAAGTGATCAGACATACAATAAATAAATTGTTTTTAATACAATACGAATAGACCTAAATCATTAGGTTAGGATGTTCAAATAACATAGATTTGTACAAACTTCGGAATATAAACCTCAATATCCACGGATGAACAGGTATAAAACATGTAACACTTACAGCCATTGATCTATGAAGGATACACAGACTAGATTAATTTGGATTGACATAAAATGGGAAGAACCACACAAATTCACCATGCCTTTTGAGTTTCTCAGTCATATCTGCTTTTTTATTTACTATTTCCTGTATTCGGCTTTATTGTAGTTGTCAAAATAAAGCATTGCAGTAATTGGTGCATTAACAATACCAAAATAAAAGTCCTACGTCAACTTAGAATTTCTTAAACATAAAAAAACATATTCCGGGCAGAAGAGTCAATATTCCATAGGTTCCGGTGCCTTTGTTTAAGGTTCAGCTGATTGTTTAAATAATTTTTTACTTTTATCGGGACACCTACACATTACACCTACAGGAGCTTTTATTACATCCCATTATAAATCCATACGCAGTAATATCGAGATGGTCCCCCCTTTGCAACTATAAGAACTTCCACTCTTCTGGGAAGGCTTTCTACAAGATTTTGGAGTGTGTCTGTTGGAATTTTTGCCCATTCTTCAAGAAGAGCATTTGTGAGGTCAGACACTGATGTTGGAC
>JAOYSI010067161.1:0-12320 GCA_025775065.1 Hiodon alosoides
AGAGAGAGAATCAGAGAGAGAGAGAGACTCAGAGAGTCAGAGAATCAGAGAGAGAGAGAGAGAGAGAATCAGAGATAGAGAGAGAGAGAGAGAGAGAGAGAATCAGAGAGTCAGAGTAAGAGAGAGAGAGAGAGAGAGAATCAGAGAGTCAGAGTAAGAGAGAGAGAGAGAGAGAGAGAGAGAGTTAGAGAGAGAGAGAGAGAGAGAGAGAGAGAGAGAGAGAGAGAGAGAGATATCATCAGATAGATGAAGTAGCGTATCCTCCGGCTGCCTTTAGTATTGATTAAATATGGTGGGCGTGGCTTAGCTCTTCCCAGTTTATGGGCCATAGCCAAAAGACGGGGGCGATTTGGGTGTGGCACAGGTAGGACAAGGACAGCGCACCTGCCTGTTGAGAGCTGTCCGTGGTGCTAAAAAACATTGTTGCTGGGAAGATGGAATGGCCACAGTCACCATCTCCTCCCCTCTGTCAGCTGCCCAACATTCCGGGAAAATATAACTGCTAACTTCGGGGAAAAGACAAATTATACAACTTGCAAGTAATAATTCTGAGAAGGGAAGAATCACGCCACAGTCTTCTGGTCTGATTCTGAGAAAAGATACGTCGGAAAGAGAATATTTTGTGCTATTTTGTAGATTATTTTTGTTTTGCTCTGTGAACCTTGAAAGGGGTCGGTTGTGAGTGTTTTTTAAAGCTATTTTGAGTACTGAATGCGATTGTCTAACAGCGACTCTGTCTTTATAAGTGGTGTTAATCAGCCTTGAGGTTCTCCATGTTATTAATTTGCTGCTAACATGGCAGCCATGCAGTAGGGATGTGCGATATGGCCTAAATATCATACTGCGATTCACATTCTGGAAGCGTTTTATAAGCACTGCCAAGTTATAGACATCAACAGATTGCTTTAAATATGTTGAACTAGAGAGGTGCAGCAGCACTTAAGAATATTTTCGCTGTGCTGTATTGGGCAAATAATCTTTTGAACTCATGAACATAAGAACAATATAAACTTACTTGCACAATAAAATCAATAGATATTCACGTATATCATGTATTCAAATATTGCAAGTAATTATATCAAGTATTGAATGTTTGAGCGATAGTTTACTTCATCCGACTTACTTCACAAACGTCAGCCAGGAACAAAATTGAGTTCACTTAAAGTAGTCTTAGTCGCATATTATAAACCACAGTAGTTAGTGTATCGTTTTTAACTTGGCTCATAGAGCAAGATAGTTAACTGTTTCGGCTTCATCTAAGAAAATGTATCAAAACTTTTTACTTGACGTTTTAATTCCGCCTGTGTACCTAGCCAGGTAGTTGTGTTATCTCGTATTATGTTGCAAGTTAGCTTGCTAATTTTGGATGTTCGTCAAAAAAATAGAGGTAGGCTACAAAGAAATACGTTTTAAAATACTCTAATTTGTAAAGACTAAAACAGACATCGCTAGCTAGCCTGGCTAAATTGACTTAGCCCCCCCCAAATCCTGCATTTCTCAGTGTCTGTGACTAGCTTTAGTCAGCGGAAAGACGGCGCTTACGGAGCTATGTTTTAGTCGACCCGCGTGAAGGTAGGCTAGGTAATTTAATTATTACTGAAAATCCGTTAATATGTATGTTTCTTGATTGCTGCCATCGGTTTGCTGAATATAAAAAGGGAATAGAAATGTTATGTATCACGATATGTACGATAATTCATAAAATGGCGTAACGTGATACCGGTATTTAACTTTCATACCGGTTTGTCTCACACACTCCTTTTCTTTTTTGGGGCACACGATTGAACAAAAACAAAAAAAAACGTATCTGAGTCACTATTTAATCAACATCCCAGCTGTTCTCGTAGGGATACGAGAATATTAAACTTGTGGACTCAAGAGTAGACGCTAGCTTTAGCGTTTCTAAGCTCCGCCGTCTCTCGGGCCGTTTTAGCATATTAAACGATATGCCTAATAATGCATTAAATAAGAATAAACAACCAAACCCCAAAAATACAGAAAAAAAACCCCAGGAAGAGTTTCTATGGACTCGATGAGTTACTCATTGTTTCTCGTGGTTTTTCTGCCCAACCTGGCATCGTGGTACAGTGTCTTATTGATAACGCCTTACCCAGTTGCCCAGGTACTAAACGCATAAACTCGCCTCTTTGTAAACCACCTGGTTTATTTTATGTTAATATGCCCCGTGTTTAAAGAGATTTTAGTAAGTTTAAAATTAAAACATTAAACTTTTGTTCCCAAAAAAGATCCTATGCTTAGGTTAAATGTTTTACGTTAAATAACAGTTGCCTATTATAGATGTGATAATTGGTGTAGCAATTGGAGTTAATAGTAAATGGCAAACCGAGAAGCCCAGTAAAGGAAAGGAGAAGAGGCTGTCTGTGCCAAAAAAGAGACGCTCCCGAGAAACGTTTACATAGAACCAACCAGGCTGGTGGACCCATTAGCCCTCCCCCTCCTCTCTCACCAGAAATAAGTTTTGAAATCCGAGTCTAGCTATGTGGAAGCCGTAATCGGCATAGCCGTACCTGTCGTGGTTGCAGCTGAAGCTAACTTTAGCTATAATTATATGAGTTGGCATGGTGTCCGCTGGCATTGCACCCTGCCTGCCTGCCCCCTCCGATTATATTCTGAGATTAACACCATTGTATGCGACACAGGTTGCCAGTTCACATGAAGAGAAGCAGTCTCTGTGAGAACCTGGGACTTAACATCTCAAATTTGTGTTAAAAGTGTGTGCCTGTGTGAGACTGGGGCCTGCAGGGGTCAGAACTGGAAGAGGGTGGGGGGGTGTTATAAGAATCATTTGAAATTTTCCATGAAAGCGCTGAGTGTGAGCAGAGGAATTTTGCCCACGGAGTCCGGGTGGCTAATCATAGTTCCAGCAGACTGGAGTCTCGGTGCGTGGGGCAACATCGACCACCTAGTGGTGTGGCCCCCGAGGAGCGCACCCCATAATTGCCCAACTCCCCTACCAAAATAAATCTGAAGGCACTTTCAGATCACGTGTAGCCCACAATTGGTTTATAATAAATGGCTAAACCCAGCGCCCTAAGTCAGTCATTTAATGTATTTATACACAGTTATTTTCCCGTTCAGTCAAAGCAACTAAGTCATATTTATACTGCGCTGCAGCAGACGTCTAATATAAGTTCTCCTGTTGACCTGCAATCATTTTTAAACCTACACACACTCTTATCTAATTTACGCAGTAGTTATTTACGAAAACAGTATCCTCCAGCAAGGAGGGGAGAGAGAAAAAATCTCTGAACTTGTGTGGGTCATTTTATGACCTCATGTGTACTTTGTGGTTTTAATGATTTCTTTTTAATGCCCAAGCAGTCCGAGATGCTTCCTATTAGCCATAAATGCGCACATTATGCCTCTCTGAAGCAGATGAAATGTGCTCTGTCGAGATGTGAATTATAGCATGCTAGCCACAAAGCTATAACTCCATCTTGTTAGGGGTTTTTATTGAAGCAGCGTTGCAGTAAAATGTGTGTTTAAATTTATTTTTTAAATTTTATTTTAATGTAATCCTTTAGTAATCACACAGGTCAAACAAGAGGAAATATTTGTGAATATTAAGGAAATCTCCTTGTACCGTAGGTTAGTTATTTTCCGCAGCAACAACTGAAGGCAGTGTTTCTAACACCACAGCCAAGGGGTCTCCAGGTTTCTCCAGTGTGCTGAAATTAGGACAACAGGTTGGCGCACGCTGAGGGTGCCTGACGTTTTGGGACGTCTGAAAAGCAGCACACTAATCGGGACGAAGGCCTAATCAGCAGCCACTGGGAGACAGCGGGACAAAAGCCACAGACCACGCACACGCGCGAGCACAAGCGCTCACACACACGCACAAGCGCTCACGCACACGCACAAGCGCTCACGCACACGCACAAACGCTCACACACATGCACACGCACAAACGCTCACACAAACGCACAAGCACAAGCGCTTACACAAACGCACAAGCACAAGCGCTCACACACACGCACAAACGCTCACACGCATGCGTGCGAGCACAAGCGCTCACACACACGCACAAGCACAAGCACTCACACAAACGCACAAGCACAAGCACACACACGCACAAGCACAAGCGCTCACACACACGCACAAGCGCTCACACAAACGCACAAGCGCTCACACAAACGCACAAGCGCTCACACACACGCACAAACGCTCACACACACGCACGCGTGCAAGCACAAACGCTCACGCACACACGCACGCGTGCAAGCACAAACGCTCACACACACGCACAAGCAGAGGCACACACATATACAGACACACGCATACAGAGGTTTGTGACTAACCCTCATTAAATACACCTCCTCAAAATCATCTCCTCAAAAAAAAATAGATCTGGGCCCAAAATAGATCTTTAAAGAGCACTGAACAGAAATGACTGCAGGCCAAATGTAGAACCGGAGAAATGGCAGTAGAACAACAGAGCCTTTGGGGGGACGGGCCCGTTTCATTTAAGGTATTTTAATACGCTTTCCCGTCCTGAAGGATGGCTTTGAACTGAAATGCCGATGCTGTTACCGAGATGGGAAAGCTAGGGATGCCCATTTTCACTAATGAGTGCAACTTTATTAGACTGTTATCTCCAACGGAAGGCCTGGAAGAGAAGGGTCTGGGTTCTGAAAGAGAAGGAGAAAAAACGCCCTATAAAATCACCACCCCCAGCCAGTCTGTAAATCATTTGTTGTACCCATAATTTGAAGCTGTACTGTATAATCAGCAACAGATGATTTTGACTACCTGCCAATTCCTTAGAATAGATCTCTGGTCTCAGTATTCCTCAAATGGGCTTGGGCAAATATTTTAACAGGTATTTGTTTACCTTTGCACTTTTTTTTACAAAATTAGTTGTCCCTTCAAGCGATGTGACCCCAATGCCCCCGCAATAGGATATCCATGAACTGATTTTGTGAGAGTGTGTGTGAGCTGAAAACGACAGGCTAATGGAGCACTTTGAGAAGGTGAGAACTGAGGCAGGGAGTGGGCTTGTGGATGGTGGCTAAACCTAACCAATCAAGCCTTCATGTGCCTCTGAGGTGGTTCCTGTTGCTAAATGTTGAGAAAGCAAACCCCGGCAAATTGATCATTTATCACATGGTGAAGGAGAGGCCTTGTGATTGGCTCATCCGAGATTCCAATGGAGCATGTGTCATTTGCCGATTGTGACCTGGAGGGCCACCTACCTACACATCCGAGTACCTACTCATCCGTGTACCTACTCATGTCCTCCTTGGGATTTAACCATAATCCCTTCTAGGCTTCTGTCGCACATGATCACGTTGGTATTCCTTTCAAATAAGTAAATTATTAGTCAGTGATTTGCAACTCATTCAGTAAATGTCAATTATGTTTAAGGTCTCTTCCTGTCCATCTTCAGTGTCGTCCATCCAAGGGCAGGAAGCGGGGATACTGCTGGTGTGTTGACAAGTACGGACAACCCCTGCCAGGCTACGATGGGAAGGACGAGAGAGGCGAGGCCCAGTGCTACAACCTGGAGAACAAGTGAGGCCGAAGGGCAACACACTCTACTCAGAGGGGCCGTCTGCGCACAAGTCTGTACCAGCAAAAAATAAAATAAAATAAAAAAACTTTTAAGGTGCTGGCTTCCACCCTGGGGCCACGCCTTGGCACAGATGGCTGGGCCTCCCGCCATGGGACCCTGTGAGGGGGAATGTGAAGAGCTTGTGAAGGGCTGAAGATTCCAGCCGGGCCAGGCCATTTGAATTCTTACGGGCTTTCTCCATCGTGCATAGGGAGCTTTGAATTCCCAACACAGGAGAGCCAATTATATGCGAGAAGATTTTTTAAAAAAAGGATGTGCACTATTTTTTTCTTTCCGATGGGAGGCACTTGACTTCTGGACTTCTCTCCCCACCCACATTATCATGATCTGCGTCTGACCAAGCCCCAAGGCCAGGAGGTGAATAGGCTCAGCGCTGAAGCGCATACAAAGCGCACACAGATTCACATGCCAGTATACATTAACTTCATGTATGTGTGGGCTTGTGCGTGTGTGTGTGTGTGTGTGTGTGTGTGTGTGTTGGCTTGTACGAGTGTGTTTGTGTGTGTATGTGTGTGTGAGGGCTTGTGCGTGTGTGTGTGTGTGTGTGTGTGTGTGTGTGTGAGTGTGTGTGTGTGTGTGTGTGTGTGTATGTGTGTGTGAGGGCTTGTGCGAGTGTGTGTGTGTGTGTGTGTATGGTGTTCATGACGGTTTGGGCATGGTTAAAACCATATACACATTGTATCTTGGACAGAGGAACAGGGGGCACATTTGGACCTTTCTAACGGTGCCCCCCCACTCTGTTTAATGATTATGCTCCGGGGGGCCTTGGGGGGTGGATGGTTAGTGCGTGGTGCTCCGTCTCCCACTGTCTGGCTTTGCTCAGGGTTTCTAATGAGATGAAGGCTCAACAGAAGGTTGCCAGCTCAGGCAACAGATACAGAAGGGGAGTTCCCGGGTTGACGGCCGTGATTGACAGAGTGGCAGCATTCCTACGCTGTGAGAGAGGCGTGTTCTCGCACCCCCTTACTCGCAACACACACATGCACGCACCAACCACGGTCACACGCAGACATGCACGCACCAACCACGGTCACACGCACACATGCACGCACCAACCACGGTCACACGCAGACATGCAGGCACTAACCGCGGTCACACGCACACATGCACGCACCAACCACGGTCACACGCAATCATGCAGGCACCAAACACGGTCACACGCACACATGCACGCACCAACCACGGTCACACGCACACATGCACGCACCAACCGCGGTCACACGCACACATGCACGCACCAACCACGGTCACACGCACACATGCAGGCACCAACCGCGGTCACACGCAATCATGCAGGCACCAAACACGGTCACACGCACACATGCACACACCAACCACAGTCACACGCACACATGCACACACCAACCACGGTCACACGCACACATGCAGGCACCAAGCGCGGTCACACGCACACATGCAGACACTAACCGCGGTCACACGCACACAGCAGACAGCGGATTTACCTACTCTGCTCTGACACCTTTCCCAAGGCCAGTCCCTAGCTGCACTCATGTTCCTCTCCCCTGGGGCAGGGAGAGGATTAACAGCGTTTGGAGAAATCAATACCTTTTTTATGCACTCCTTTTTCTTAAGGAAAAGGGGGGATTTGCCCACCCCCCATCTCTGTTCCAACTAGCGTCCACTCAGGCCCTATAAAGTAAACACTTGTATGTGTATGTGTGTGTGTGTCAGCGTGTGTTTGTGAGTGTGTGTATGTGTGCGTGCGTGTTTGAGTGTGTATACGCGACTGGGTAGTGACGCCGTTTCCTGTCAGCCAATCAGGTATGTCTTTAATCACGCCCATGCTCCACCCCCCTCCCCAGCCGCAGTCTCCCTTGAGTCATGGTAACTCAGCGTTAGACCAGTGAGGCGCCGTCTCTCGTCAGGTCCAGCCATTTCCCAAGGTGTCCATATACCAACATGCCCCACAACGTTTAGAAGTTTCAGATCCACCAAATGCAAATATTTAAAAAAACAAACAAACATGGAAATGGACATTCATTTTAGCCAGTAGTGATTTCAGGTCAGATTCTCTACCACCTTTACATCCTGTGTAATGACTTGAAATGTTGAGGGAGGTTGCCAACCTGAAGCGCTTCCCCGGTGGCCCGGTAGCATTTAATTGGCTGCACGGTTGTTCTAAAAATGCTGGTGCTATTACCTTTTCTGTTTAGATTTGTTGACTTGATTTTAAGGGTGCTCGTGACACTCGTGACACTCGTGACACTCGTGACACACGTCTAGCTGGTGGCTGCCTCCTTTTTGAGCGGATTGATGGGTTTTTATTTTTGTTTTTTGTTTTTCAATTATTCTTGGCCACCTATGTGTCTGGATAGATGTATACCATACTTAAACATATTTATCTAAGAGGATATATAAGCTGATCCAAACTACATTTCCTTAAGAATGAATGAGTGACTTATCAATTGCACAACAAGAGCAGCATATTTTGGGAATATAATCACTAATTAATGTTTAATAGTCGTGTTTTTCTTTCTCTCTCAGTATGACAGATTAAATGTCGAATCACAGACATTCTTAAACTCTGATTTATAGCACAAAGTAACCTGTACTTCCTTGTTTGGGCAGATCCGTTTCTCCTTTATAAACCCAGTTATCACCCGCACCTGCTGTGCAACGCCGGTCGCTCGTAACGCCGGTCACTCGTAACACTTACTGGCAAGTTACTGAACTATGCTCAAGTCACTTTTTCTGCTGGTCTGGTAAGGAGCTCTCCTTTCACGGGTAATTTTGTGTTGTTTTTTTTTTCTTTAAAGCTTTCTTGTTACTAAACTAGAGATCACAGCTATTCTGTAAGAAAAAAAAATCTGTTTAAATATAATTTGTATTTAATGTCCCTTTTTTTAAAAAAAAAACAGAAAATAAATACTATTTTAAATTAACATTGTCGATTGTGTGTTTTATTGCGTGTCATACCAAAAAGGAAAGGCTTGCTGATTCTTGAAGAGACCCTTGACCCTTGACCCGTAACGGTAAGCAGGCAACTGCCATGCGTGCAAAGCTGGGGTATAGGAGACAAAGTGTCGTAGGGGCGCAGGTTTTTGTCGCCTGTGTGGGAGTGCGTCATCAGTGCGTGAAATTGGTCCACTTTTATGTCTGAGCTACATAAAGAGCAACTCTTAAGGCTACTCAAAGTTCAACATATAAATATATAAAATCGCTGCAAAGGGAAATAAACTGAAACAAGGAAGGCGGACCAATCTACAAGTTTTGTTTTTGAGTTTTGAGAACTCAAGTTTGTATTAAAATAATCACTCACAGAATGATCTGTACACATTTTCTTTTTTTATTTCAACACAACGGGCTGTCACTGGTATGTATATATATATATATATATCTGTGTGTGGGTGTGTGAGAGAGGGACGCTGTACAAACACACACACACACACACACGCAGAAGTTACAAAAGTGTATACACAGGGGACCGTGTAGTTGCTTTGGAGTACAACAAAATCACAGCAGCAGTCTTCGAACAAACCAAACTGCATAAAAAAACAGTGCGGAGGAAAAGATCGACCAGGAAACGTCTCCATGCCAAAGAGGCTCATAAAGGCCTGCCCAGTGAAAACAATCAAAATGTGTCCATCTGTACACACAGCCTGGGGTAGAGCAGGTAAAAATGCCCTGACACACCCCTATCACAGGTCTGACACAGAGACACGCCCCTATCACAGGTCTGACACAGAGACACGCCCCTATCACAGGTCTGACACAGAGACACGCCTCTATCACAGCTCTGACACGGAGACTCGTCTCTATCACAGGTCTGACACAGAGACACACCTCTATCACAGCTCTGACACAGAGACTCGCCTCTATCACAGCTCTGACACAGAGACTCGCCTCTATCACAGGTCTGATACAGAGACTTGTCTCTATCACAGGTCTGACACCGAGAGACACACCTCCATCACAGCTCTGACACAGAGACTCGCCTCTATCACAGGTCTGACACAGAGACACTCCTCTATCACAGGTCTGACACAGAGACACGCCCCTATCACAGGTCTGACACAGAGACTTGCCTCTATCGCAGCTCTGACACAGAGACTCGCCTCTATCACAGGTCTGACACAGAGACTTGCCTCTATCACAGCTCTGACACAGAGACTCGCCTCTATCACAGGTCTGACACAGAGACACACCCCTATCACAGGTCTGACACAGAGACTTGCCTCTATCACAGCTCTGACACGGAGACTCGCCTCTATCACAGGTCTGACACAGAGACTTGCCTCTATCACAGGTCTGACACAGAGACACACCTCTATCACAGGTCTGACACAGAGACATTCCTCTATCACAGGTCTGACACAGAGACACACCTCTATCACAGGTCTGACACAGAGACACACCTCTATCACAGTTCTGCGATTCAAAGGGATGGGCCAAACTCACAATGCGGATTCAAACCCGCGTGAGGAAACCTTGTTGACATAACATAACAGGATTGCTGGACTTGATAGAAGTCCTCAAGGAATGCTTGCAATAACAGGAAGAGAACGCTTGATGCCCTGCTCTGCCCCAGCTCATTAAAAAATAACAATAAAATATTGAAGACCTTTAGAAAGAAATTGTGAGGTAATCCCTGTAATGGAGTTACTCAGTACACAGATGCACTATATATATATATATATATATATATATACACATTTGTACATCGATACAAAAAATAAGGCAAAATATTGATATAAATATTCTTAAAATAATTACAAATATTCAACACCAATATGCATACATACAGTTTAAATAAATAAGGCTATATTGTTTACGTACATAAATTTAGATTCATTTTCCTTTCAGAAAAATAGATTTTTTTTTTTTTTGGAACCACAGTTTTACAATCACCGACAGTGTACCTGAATCAACAAAAGACATGAAATAAATAAAATAAAAAGTATCAAAAGAGAGGCGTGCGTGCATGTATGCGCCGCCTCCTCTGTGGTGGGGGTTGAGGTCAGTGGGTAAGCTCCTGCTGGCACTCAGAGTCCCCCAGGAGGTCACTGGAACCCTGGATCTTCTTCCCATTCCAGGAGGAGACGCACCAGCACCTCCCTTTCTGCCCCTCCAGCGACGACTCACACTGCAGGGGTTCAAATACAGATCGTTACAGAGGATGTTAAGTCCTACTCTGTTCACACCCCCCCTCCTTCCAATGGCACTCATTGGACACCATGTGATTCAGTGGACACCATGTGATACAGGATTCAGCCAGCGGGCAAGGTCACACGGCCTCGGGTTTCTGGATCGCCGGTTACGCCGGTTACCTGTTTGGCCTTGTAGAAGCCGTGCTTGTCGCAGTTGGGGAGGTAAAATTTGGTCAGCTTGTCTCCGAGCTTCTGCTGGGATTTGGCTATTTTCTCCAGGGCTCTCTGCAGCTCCACGTGGCACGGGCCCTACCGAGGGAGGCAACCGGCAAAGCGTTGAGTTACCGGTGCTCGCTCGAGCACTTTGCCCCTTGGCCACAGAGGTGAGAGGCGTCATTAACACATGGCTGGAGTAAGAATGTCCACTTGGAACCCCAGGAGAGCGGCCCTTGACCTGGGGCACCCTGCCTCTGTGTCTGGAGTTCATCGGTGGTCCAATCTGATGACAGTCCTTCCGTTTAATCCTAACTTTGTTTAATCAGGGTCCAATATTTTTTATATTTATTTAACCTTTCATGGACTCACCACATTAGAGGACTGTGTAACTGACTACCAAAAACAGCTGTATCTGAGCTGTTTGGCATTAGGCTGCTAGTGTTGCCATATCTGTTTTACTGATTTACTTTTTTTGCGCACCAAATACATTATGCCCCAATGAATTCTTCAGAAAGCCTTCCAAGTGGTTGTAAAACGATACATTCCTATCAAACTAGGACGCCCGAGCTATTTTTTACCATAGGAGTTAAATGTCAGTACGCTTAAACAGTCAAATTTGTGTGATTAAAACTGCTGATCAAACAAAATGTAAAAATAAATACTTTTAAATAACCGAACGAAGCGACATTGAGGGACTACGCGAACGCGGAATTTCCTTCATCAAATATGCACGTTGAATTTTGTGCCATACGAGTTCCACCTAGAGGTGACTACTGATTTTAAATGCAACAGCTTAACCGGCGGGTCTGCAAACGCAGGTCCAGAAGAGCTGCAGTGTCTGCGGGTCATCGTTCCACCACGCCAATTCATTTATTAATGGAACCCATTACTTGGAACAGATTATCTTCCCATTTGTTTCCACGTCTGAATTAGACGCAAATTAAAATGCAGCTCGAAAACCCGAGCAACAGTGCAGCTTAAAAGGGACCGATTGCGGACCACCGGCTTGGCATCTGAGTCACACAACGTTATTTTATTGTCACTTAGACGTTGTGGCTACGAGGCGACTATAACGTCAGGTGCAACGTGAATGCGTTTGACTGCCCTGCATGTGAACCGCACCGCATACGCGGATCGTTTACCTGCTCCACCAATTTCTTCCGTATGGCATTGAGCTTCGCTTTCATGCTCTCCTGGGCACCGGCAGCAGCCCTCGGATCAAAAGGCTTATTGTGGCCCGGGAGGTGGTACATGGTTGAGCCGTGATCAGGAGCCCCCGCACTGTTTCTGGATTCGGTGTCCGTGTCACCAAGATCTGTGGGGGGGGGGGGGGGGGGAAAATATTTTTTTATTAAAAAAAAAACGTAATGCGTCGAAGTGTAACATTTACAAAAACAAAAAAA
>JAOYSI010067171.1:0-18094 GCA_025775065.1 Hiodon alosoides
TTTTTTTTCTTTTTTCTTGTTTGTTGTTGTTTTTTTTTTTTTTATTTTAATTGGTTTTTTTTTTTTTTTTTTTTTTTTTTTTTTTTTTTTGTTTTTGTTTTTTTTTTATTTATTTTGGTTTGTTGGGGGGGGGGGGGGGGGGGGTGACAGAGAGATGACAGTGATTGATAATTACAGTCAGCTGAGAGTGCCTAGCGTGGGAAAAGTTGCTTTGACTGTTAACTGATACTGCTCAATGGGAGGAAAGGCTAAACTCGCATTAGAAACATTTTCTGCTAGTGTTTTCTGTTTTCACCTCCTATGTTTTTCCATCCCGTCGCTGGGCCTTGGTTGTGGAATGACAGCATGATTTCCCACAATGCTTTACTTCCCAGCTTGTTTTCTTTGCATGTGCAGTTATTGTATAGAGCAATCGCATAGTAATAATTGGTGAAAATATTGCGTGAAATGGTTGACGGTTGATGTCCCAAGGTCGTGTGTTTTGCCGGGGTGGCACACGGGTGGCACACATGGAACCACGATGCTCGGGTGCGATGAGAGGGCATTGCGACGCTTGCAGTAAATGGAGTGAAACCACATGACAGACGTGCGATAATGTAAACCTTTTTCAGGAGTGGCCAATGTGTGCCTGACTGGCTGGTGACTGTGAAAGTCGCTCCGCCCCCTCTGGGCGCCGCCTCAAGTGCTCCGGGGGACAGGAGCAGGGGTAATAAACACCTGCCAGCATACCTGCGTCTCATTATCCCTAGATTAGGGTACACAATGGAGCTATTCTGCCAAAGGGATCTTCAGGCAGAACGTGAGAAAAGTGGTTTACGGGCAGTTTACGGCGCACATCCGCGCCAGCGTGCCAGCTCGGTTACAGAGGTCACTGGTTCACAAGGCTTTGTCCACTTTTAACGTGCACAACCTCCAGTGCGGTTTTCGAGGCTCCTTATATTTAGTCTCTCCTGGAGCAGGATTTCTATTTTAATAAAATGCTGTGACTGCATACTGCAAAAATTTTTGATTTTTGTGGATTTTGTTTTTTTTCCCCCACGTGAACTGAGCAGCACGTTTAACGATTACTGCTGTAGTGATGAAAAATAAACTTTGGTGATTTATACATTGATATCCTCAATTAATATGGAATGTTGGAATTTTCTGCACAAATTCTTCCTTAGTGCCTTAGCTTATACTAAAAGTTAGTTTGGTTAAATCTTGTAGTTTTGTTCATTTGTTCGCTGTTCAACGCTTCATAGGAAAGATCAATTGCATCGTCTGACCATAGATGTAAACCTAAGGTTTATGAGGTTTAATCCCATTTTATCCCATGTTTGTTTGAATCCCGTATGGGGTATTGGTGTTCTACCCTTGGTAGCCTCAGAGACTGAAAGACTGAAATCCTGGTGGATGTCTGTGCATTAACCGGTATGGGGCATTGGGTGTGGAAAGTTCACACTTTAGTTCCCCTATGAAGATAACAAAGTGATCAGGGCAATGTACTCATCCCAGAAAAGAAAAGCCTTATAGCTGTGCAGGCAGGGGGCAAAGGGTCTCGCTCCTTTAAAGGGCGTTATTGATTTAGATAGGCATGCAGGCGACGGCACTGGGGTGTGAGTCTTGTTTGGCTTTTGTAAAAAGAAAAGGCTCCCCACGGCGTACTGTTGACTAAACAGCATGACCGGGATGACCAGGGGCCGCTATGCATTTATCTGCCTGGCAGTGGAACGCCAGCTTCCCCCATCCCACTGCCTCCAGAGAGCATGGCAAGTTCTCGAACCTCCCTCTGCACAGGGCGGCAGAAGGGGAGACAGGGTCGGACCAGAGCGTCACGAACGAAAGAGCCAGAGCAGCAGGGTCGGACCAGAGCGGCAGGGTCGGACCAGAGCGGCAGGGTCACTTTGGTTCACTCGTGATGCGCGCGTTCGACCGTGTCGCTCCTGTACGACCGTGTTGCTCTGGTCCGCCTGTGACCCGCTGACCCTTTCGTTCATTGAGTGCGTCATTGGCAGACCAGCGTGTCACAGGCTCGTGGGGGAATCTGAGTAACAACAGCAGGTCTCTCAGAGGCTATTTCTCAGGGGCTTATGGGGCTTGTGTCTCGCCAAGCCACGGCTGCCAGGGCTTTATTTAAGGTTTTTATTTCATTTTTTCCCCAAAGCCCCAACGCCCTCACTTTCCCGTTTGTTCAGTTTCGAGGAGCGGTGGGCGGGTACACGATGAACCTGCTGTCGCTCAGCCCCAAAATCATCGCAATTTGACAGGCGATCCCCGCCCCTGCCTGCATGTTAGTATGCTAGCTGTTTACGTCGAGCCATAGCACACACCGCGGCTACACAGACCCAGCCTTCACTACGTGAATAGAGGCCACCATTGTAACTCCCTATCAGTCAGCGCCTAGGCAAATGGCTCTTTCAAGGCACCATTTTCAAGTTTCTCTTCTGTTTTGGGGGGCTTTAAAGTTGTTCGAAAATGTGCGTCTCCAGTTTCGTGGGGGCGCGGGGCGTGTAAAGGGATCCCATTCAAACATCTTTTGTGTTTCCACTTTCACAGAAATATGTTTTCGGAGCCTGCAGCTGGTTATATCTGCGGCGGTTCCCTCTTGCTGCCCACGGACTGATTGACATCTCGGAATGGCAGCTTTTCATAAAAAAGCTGTTAACTCTGTGAGCCGGGGCCGTGGTGCGCAGACAGACACACTTTGTTCTGCTATTGGGGCCCGTCCAACTCAAACAGGACCTTGCACCTGAATTTAATCGCGGCGCTCCGTACGGGGCGGGGCGGAGGGGGGTGGTCTAGACCTAGAACCGCCGGGCCGGCTCGTGTTTACGAACCACGATGGGGGGGGGGGATAGACCCACCCCGTGTTTCCCCACTCCCAGCTTGTGATTACTTAAAGTGTTTTCTTTTTTCCCCTGTTTTGTCTTTGGGCTGCCATTCTAAATGAACATGTCAGAGTTCAGCTGTCAGTCTCACCCATGCTGTGCATGAGAACGTAGGACCCCATGTCATGTGTTGGTAAACATGTTCCTTGCTCACGTATAGGCGAGAGACCCGCTGGAGTCGTTTACAACTGCCAGAAGGGTAATGATATAAATAAGAGTCAAGCAAAGCGGGGTGGGGAGCGTGGATGCGGTTGTTGGAGGGAAGCCGGATATGGTTGACGGATCTTGTCAATGGAACATGCAGGCGGGAGGGGGAACAGTGGCGCGCAGCCGAGTTCCGGCGATGCACTGACTGACACATAGCTCATGCTGCGTCTTTTATGTATCTGGGCAGTTTACGGGGCGTATCCTCTTCTGCGGTGACTCGTTTCAGGTCCTGTAAACGTTGTCCGAACAGCCAGACCCCAAGCTTATCAATCTCCAATGAACCTGCTGCTGTCATTCAATTTTATGGTAAAACTGGTCAGATCTCCCATTTTTTATGCTTCTCCTTGAACTATGGCATAAATAAAGAAACGTGCCACTCTAGCGAAATTATATTTAAGAAAAAAAGTTTATTGCTATTTTTGAAAGTTCATCAGTTGGATCCAGCATTTATTTAACAAGGTTTTTTTCTATTTACGTCTTAACTGTCCGCTGTCACAGAAGCCTCACTGTCGAATCCAATCATACACGCCTCTCCTGTATCCTCGTTCCAGGTTTTTTCATTCAATTCATCTTATTCTTTCCACTACGCAAGCGACACTCTGTGGAGTTGGACTGGCCGGGGTCATAAATTATCACACCTCTGCAGAGGGGTGACAGGAACCGTGCGAGGTTTCTCAAATCGTTTTTTAGCCCTCTTGATTGATAGGTAGGTAATGAGTGCGCATTCCTGCACTGCGTTTGAACTTGCCCAAAGGGGACAGTTTTAAGGTGTCCTCCTCCATCCTCTCCAGAGCTGTGAGAACATACACTTGATACGCTCGGCGAGTTTGGATGCGTGAATCCCCGCCGATGTTAGAAACACCGACCCCGGGGAAAATGGCGCTGAGTCCAAATAAAAGAGGATATCCTGCTCACACTTCTCATGTTCCAGGCTGCTGTCTTTGTGGGTATGATAAATGATAACCTATCTAAGGCGCTTCCTGGATCACTGCTGCAGAATCAAGATTAATCCCAGACTGAAGTCTGCAGGAATTAGACTTTAATCTTTAAACTGTATTTGGAAAATTGGACAATGCTACATTAGGTGTAAGAGTGTAGAATTAGGAATTCACGGTAATAAGATATTTTAAACATTTTTGCACAAATATAGCTTTCACATGAGAAATGTCGTTTCATGATCTCGTTAGTGCTGGTTCTAATCAAATCAAACTTTCTCTCAAGTTTTATGTAAATGTGAGTTATGTGCAGCATTTCCACTAGGGGTAGTCTGGGGTCCAGTTTGAGGAGATGTGACTCTGATTGGCTTTCCATGCTGTGGTAGTCCTTGGTATTTATTGTGCTGAAGTTTTAACGTCATTGAGTGGTGTAAAAACAATGACTAATGTTGTGTAAAAGAAGAGGATGGAGTGGGGGGAAAATGAAAACCTCCCAAGTCCCCAATCCGCGGTGGTAAAATAAACAGTGATTAACGGAAAACAGGGACTTGAGTGACACGATGGGGGGCTGTCGCTCTGACAGCGGGCCAGCGTCGGCATCCTGAAGCTGGGAGTTACAAAAACACCCGGAGGTTCGCTGTTATCTCACGCGCTTCCTGTCCGTCCGACTGCGCCAGGTCACTCAGCACATGCTCGCCCCCTGCCTGGCAGCTGTCAATCTTCCTGTCAGTCCGTCGGTCTGTCTTTCAGTCAGCCCGGCAGGCCGCTCAGGGGAGGTGGCGGACGAGGGGTTGCTCTCCTCCATGTCTTGCCCTCTCCTCTCTATCTGGCTCTTGTTATTTTCTCCACTTTCTCTTTTCCTCCTCTTTCTCGCCTGATTGGTTCGGTCCTCCCCCACCCCGGCATACCCTTCCATTAACACTTAAAACTCAAACATGTCAATGCGGCAGAAACCTTGGAAGCAATTAACAGCCCTTCTGTCTGCAAAACAAAAACTGTGGGTTCAGGGAATTGAAACTCTCAACACCTCCTTTATCATGGACGTGCTCAGAAAATGTGTGCGATGTTTAATGCCTCGATGGCGGTAAGCCGCGCTATCCTAACGCCTCGCTGAAGAGAAACGCTCATTTCGCCACATTGCACATCGTCCGTTGCGTTTTACACTGCGGCGGACTGGAAGAGCGGCCAGCTCAAACGTTGTAGCTGACAGTCTGTATTCACGTTAGGCTTTCACACTGCTGGTATCAGAGAGAGCTGACAAAACACACACGCTTACACAGCAATAGCACAAGAAACATTTTATCTGAAAAAGATAAACAGATAAACCGCAAACAGTGAGCTGGCATCTTTTGCATTGTCTATGGTTTTCAGCATGACAAGAACCTGCAGAAACAAAGGACACAACGCAGAGTCATTCTTAGAAACTTATTTTTTTGTGTCTGTCCTTCACTATAAATTAGACTACTGTGAAAAAGGGCTTCATTTTGCAAACGACTTTGTTTAAATGACATTAGTTTTGGGTGTGCCACCTCAGGTGGGGCATTTAAGAAACAAAGTCTTTCTTTGGCAAAAGGAAACTGGAACGCAGAGATAAATGTCCTAATTCAGAATGCTCCATTGTCATGACTGCTAAATACTTTGCATTAACATCTATAATTCACAAACACAAAAAAAACTGTAGAACACAAGTATACATGAAAACATGCAGAAATGATGATCAATAATAAAGGTCTTATTGCGTATGGTCCGGAGCCCCTTTCAGGCCGGGGGGCAGGCACCTGTGCGTTACATATCCAGCTGCCCTCCTTTGGGAGTAAGTGTCTCTGTGTCCACGTTCTCTGTATATCGCGGTGTATATTTGAAATCCCTCCGTTTTCATTTTTTTGAATGGTAACGAGGGAACAGAGAGCTGTGCCATTAAGTGGAGTTTAAGTTTATACAGGCCCTTGCTGATGGAGTTTAAACGTGTTGATTATATTGAACAGATAAAAGGTAGCGTGATAAACCCTCGCCATCCCTTTCTGTGTCTCTTCCATGGTACTTTGTGCAGAGCAAACACCCAGTGAGACTCAGAACATGAGCCAGATCCAGTTTCTGCCTTTTATTTATCCCCTCACAACCCGAGTCCGGGTTCCTCTCACTCTTTCTCCCTTCAGCTCCAGGGCTGTTTCTGATTTTCCCATTAAACACCATGAGGGTTTCTGAAAGGAATCGCCGGGCCCTGGTGTAAAGAAAACATTTTATCAGTCTGCTTTTCCTTTACCTCCCCCTCCCCTCCCCTCGTAGAAGATTCTTCACTCTGTGCAGGAAGAAATATTCTATACACAGAATTCTCATTCTTCTGCCAAGAAGGAGAACAGTTGTAGGAGTTTAATTTTCTAATTCCTTTCCTGTAATGCAACCTTGGGAGCCCGTTTTCCCTATTCTATTTTTTTTTTCTCCCCTTCTACCATATGGACAACTGGAAAAATATGCTCCCTACTTGTCTGAAACACTTGTTGTTGCTGACAGGAAGAATGCTGTTCTCTAACAGGTTGTTATTAGTTCACAACGGCTGTTTGTCAAGGGTCGGTCATGTTACCGAGTGAACTCCTGGAAACCGAAATCGTTTCGGGGGTAATTGCTGATCTGAAAAGGAACCGCCTCCTGCCTGTATATTCCGCTCTTACTAATCCTAAGGCGTGATGAAGAGTTGACATATTCCAAAAAAACAGCACAATCTCTGCTTTCTATAGACGATATTCTGTGGAGGCTGTTTGTAATTACGGCTGTTTCTCCAGTCTCTCCTAAGTAGATATGTGTATGGTGAGGAGCGGGATAATGAGGTTATGATTCTTAGGACCGGATCCGTTATAATGCCTAATGTGGTGCTGGCCCCTGTTAAATATCTTATGTTGATCCGTTTGCACTGGTGGCAGAAGTAGGATTTTGCATGGATACAATCTTAGAGCACATTTGATCTGAAATATGGGCTAGGTGTTACTTTTACCACTGTGTCCTAACTCAGGGGGGGGGGAAATCCAATAGTGTGTATACAGGCCTTTAGTGCTGCCTGATGTAGCTGTAATGCGGTATTGTGTTACATAGACGTTGTTTTCGCAGTGTTGCAAGTTTTCAACATTAGATCTTGGGCTATTAGAGAAATTTAGCTGTTGCGTGGCGAAGCATCTGAACCGCCGGTCTTTGGGTCTGTTTGTATTCCGCTGGCTCCTGGCTCCGCCTCCCTATCAGCATTGCTCAGTCGTGGTGATCCGGACAAACAAGGCAGGTTAGTGTGTGATGAGAGAAGTGGGAGGTGACACAAGCTGTCTGCTGGGATGAATGAGAGCAGCAGCCCCGCCCCCCGCGCGCACGCACGCACACTCACACACACACGCAGCTCTTCAAACAACCTCAAAATAAAAGGATGTTCCTTTCATCCCACTCCACAGGTATAATCCTGCTCTCTAATAAAAACTAATTGAAAGGGATTTTCCCGAATCAAGGCGAGCAGTGTGGGTGCTCACCTTTTAAACCTGTTTCTCTTTCTCCCTCCTTGGCCCATTACTCTCTCCTGTCAGTTAGATGTGAAGAGGAAGACGCTGCCAAGCTTCGGTGATAGGGGTCGCCGCGCCTCTCGATTTGAACCCTCGCCGTTAGGATAAAAGGGAAACCTATTCAAATGTTGAATCAAGTTTTTACTGGCTGTAAATCACACCGGTTCTGTGACTTTTTCATGAATTTGTTTATGTCAGCAGCATCTTAGATGACGGAATTAATTAAGTTAACTTCAGCCTTACATATTCTAATGGTTCCCTTTTCTGTTCAACCATTTGGATCTGCATAGTGCTCCCCAGTTATTAACCTCACCCAGCTCCCCAGTTATTATGATTTCTTAAAGACCATGCGTGTTTCTTTAGGAGATCCTCTTTATCCGCTGTGATACAACCACGCGTAAATTGAGTTTGACTCCGCTTGGTTTACGCTAACCTTGTCATTGCAAATATCCAAACCCTTCCTTATATAAACGAATCCAGCAACAGCTGTTTGAAATATCAGTCAACTGTTAAACCGACGCGTTGGGCTGAAGCTTGGGAAACAGACACGGGGATTTTCCATGCAAGCCCAGAGGCTTTAAGTTTCAGAGCCGGTAGTTTTCGCAGTCATAACCTTTCTTGTTTCCAGGTTGTTGTGCCGCGAGTCTGCTTTGCCGATTTTATTTACACATGTGTTCTGTTCTCGCGTTGGTGTGTGTGTGTGTGTGTGTGTGTGTGTGTGTGTGTGCGTGTGTGCGCCTCTCACCTCCCTACATGCGCAGACACGGCCTGACGGACAGGACAATTATTAACAGATGATGGGGATGATTGACGGCTGTGAGCGGATCAGGTGGCACAAATGAATTGGGAGTCTTGGCGTTAATTTTCAATTAACCGCTGTGAGGCAAACGGAATGATAAGTCACAGACTTACTGAGATTAACGACATTTACTAATGGTGAAATTTGAACGGTATCTATCCTAGAGTGGCGTATTGTTGTTGAATAGCCAATGAATAACATTCTTTGCATCAGGGGTTTTTTGGCAGGCGGTGGACAAAATACCAGATAGCATATAAAATTAAGTTTTGAAATGGTTGACTTGGAAGTTGAACAGATGAGGCTGCCTGAAAATCTAGAACCTTATAAGAAAATAAGTGCAGTTTATTCCAGAATATTTGGATATTTCTGTGCTATTTTAAGGGTTTTGATCATCATGAGGCTAGCTTTACGGGACGTGGTGAGATCAGGAAGAGGTGGTGCACCTATGTCACAGTTATGTCATCCTCCGTTTCCTGTCCCCTCCACCCAAGTTGGCCTCCCCCCTGACTCTGCCAGCTGTCCTCATTAGAGTGTATGCAGGCTAGTGAGAATTCCTGCTTACTCCTAATCTGGATCTCCTGCTTGCTCCTAAACCGCCCCCCGCCCCCCCCCTTTTGAACCCCTCCAGAAGTTTGAAAGTTGGATTCATTTTGACAATTCCTCTTTCCAAGTTTAAGATCCCCCGATAAGTTTGGTTCTGCTTTACAAAGAGAATAACTCCAAACATACTCAACCACTGCAGATGTAAAAAAATAAAAAAATAAAAAATTCCTTTAAAGCGACCTCTACGTAACTTGTTTTTTTCCCCCTCAAGAAATGAGTTTGGCTGTGAAGGATTCTGGGTAACCCCCGATTACACTGAGACCATGCCGAACAGATTCATGACTCAGGTCTTAAATATGACGAGGAGAGGAATTTGAGTGTTTAGTCTCGTTTGCCTCCTGACAGAAAAGGAGAGAAAATCAGCGCCGCAGTACTCTGTAGGTCTGATTATGGCGACAGCCCTGAAGCTGTGCTCCGTGTGGGAGAGTGTTTAAATATAGCTGCTGGAACATCGGTGTGAGATGCAGAGGATTGTTGTGAAAGAGGGATTAAAAAAGAATGGAATTTAGAGCCCCCAGATAGAATTGGAAAAAAAGCAGGGACTGTTGCCTGTTCGAAATACGAAGTGAAAGTATTGTCTATGTCGAAGCGGCGCTCAGTGCGATGGCCTTCTGAGGAGAAAGCACCGGTTCGAGAGAGCAGAGGTACCTCGCTCTACCCTGAATATGTGGTCTTAGGCCTGCACCTGCAGATAAAGCCTGTTATTAGCGGAGTGATGTCATGAGTCATTTCCTTTGGGCTTCTAAACCCGTTCCACATTGTAGTTTTATCCCTTTCTCTTTTTACACCGTCTCTGGGGTCTCCCTGGCCCCTGTCAATCACAGCTTGCTCGACCGAGACAGACATTGAAAACGCAGGGGTTAACTAGCTCCATAAAGAGCGGGGCACTTGGTGCATTTGAATAGTAGCGACTTAGCGCTGCACATTAACCTCAGCTATGTCTGTTGGGCTGCCGTTGCAGAGCTAAGGAGACCCTGTCCCCATGTACCCTCCAACCGCTCTGGTATCTACTGAGTGCCAGGAGCTCTCTCCACACTGCCCCCTACTGGGCCCCTGGCTCACACACAGCCTTCTGTGTGCTGTCACTGGAGTGAAGGGCTTAGTGTTTATGTAGAGCCTATAAAACTGTAGTATGTAGACCATCTCACATGGCATCTATCCTATCTGGTGATCTTGATACAACATATGCCTGTTCTGCAGTCATAGTTGTGTGCATGTTGAATTTATGGGTAGAACAAAATACATTCCCATTGCTGTCTTTTATCCTCTAAATACAGCAGTATATCTCACTCTCAGACTCTGTCATTCTCACATGTACACGCAGTCACAACCTCTTTGAACAGAGTTCAAGGAACTGACATTGACTCCTTTGAACGAGGTCGAAACAGGCCTGATGCCAACACTGGTGTCGCCTGGGTGGCGTCGGCCGTGAGTGGGGTGTGCGGGACACTGTTTTAACGGCTGTTGTTCTTTCCACTCCCCGCCGCAGCACGACGTGTCGCAGACGTCTCTGAAGGCAGCCCTGGACGGCGTGGTGGAGGAGTGTGTTAGCTTTGTGGGAGTGGACATCAACATCTGCTCGGAGACCCTGATGAGGTAGGCCCAATACTTTCCGTCAGTGCTCACCGAAGTGGCAGGCCCTGTTTAGTCTGGCTCCCCTGGTCGGATCCAGCCGGGCCAGAACGTCCCCTCCGCTGGCTCACCCGTTCCGCCCCAAACCTGCTCTACTGTAAATTGGCCCTCCGCGAAGACCCAGGAATGGTTACGTCGTGTTTGCTTTGCTTTGAACCCTTCCCCGCTTGGCCCGGGCCGGTGAAACAAATTGCTGCAGAAGGTGCCTCACACCTCTCCTGGTGCAGAATGCTTTTCATGTTGTGAAGGGTGAGACAGAGGCATTCATGGGCTGTCATCATGTCATCTGTTTACCCAACTTTTCTCTTTAGGAGCTCTTAAACAGGGCCTATGCAAGAAGTGAGACCTAACCTTGTTCGCGATTCAAATATTACTCATTCATTATTATTTTCGAAATGGTGACGTATTGTGTTTGCGTTGCTTCTTTTAGAAAACGTATAAAATGTGTATAGCTATAATCACCTTTTTGAGTAATATAATTTAAAGGTCACTTTGGGCACGATTAACTGTCTCGCTGAGTTTGCCGTCACGTTCGTCTGCCCGGACAGGCACGTGGCAGGCCTGAACGCTGGGCGGGCGCGGAGCATCGTAGAGTGGCGGGAGAAGAACGGGCCCTTCCTGAACCGCGAGCAGCTGAAACTGGTCAAGGGCCTGGGACCGAAGAGCTTCCAACAGTGTGCAGGCTTCGTCAGGATAAACCCTGAAAACCTCCACAGCTCCTGGGGGTAAACTGCTGGATCTTTTCCATTCACTGCTCTGAGCCAAGCAGCCTGGTAACTTCCATAGGAAGTGCTTCTGACCTTACCCCTTTGCACTGTAGCCCAAGCAGCCTGGTAACTTCCATAGGTAGTGCTTCTGACCTTAGTCCTGCACTGTAGCCCAAGCAGCCTGGTAACTTCCATAGGTAGTTCTTCTGACCTTACCCCTTTGCACTGTAGCCCAAGCAGCCTGGTAACTTCCATAGGTAGTTCTTCTGACCTTAGTCCTGCACTGTAGCCTAAGCAGCCTGGTAACTTCCATAGGTAGTTCTTCTGACCTTACCCCTTTGCACTGTAGCCCAAGCAGCCTGGTAACTTCCATAGGTAGTTCTTCTGACCTTAGTCCTGCACTGTAGCCCAAGCAGCCTGGTAACTTCCATAGGAAGTGCTTCTGACCTTAGTCCTGCACTGTAGCCCAAGCAGAAATGTGAAAGACTATTTCTTTCATCATAACAGTCATATTGCATGGCATACTTATTTAGATTTTTTTATTTGAATTTAATTAAATCTTTTTTGCCTTCTCTACTATTTACAGTTAATTAAATTAAGTGTATGTACACCTGCTGTATACCTGTTGCAGAGTATTGAAGCTAGGGACTCCGTAGGAGGTCTAGTGTAGAAGCAGCACACCTGGACAAGGTTGTGAAATAGCTGTCTTGGGAGATCTCACATGTGTAAGAGGTGTTGGGGTGCAATGCAGGTGGTTGAAGAGCCCACAGGTATACACAGGAGTTAGCTACATGTTTTTTACTTCCTGCCTTAATTAGGGTTTTGGTCCCTCACTCACAGCAACGTCCTGGAGGGGAATGAAGCCGCTACACGCTCAGAGAAACCCGATGCCAAAAAGGGAAAGAGGAAAGTGGCGCCCAGCGGTGCCTCCCGGCCCAACCCTCTGGACCAGACCTGCATCCACCCCGAGTCCTACGCCCTCGCCTCCAGGTGAGCTGCTCCCTGTCTCCGTGTCTCCGTGTCTCCGTGTCTCCGTGTCTCCGTGTCTCCATGCTGGAGCGCCTGTACCGTTTAATGGGATGGCGGTTCTGATATCAGTGCCAGGTCCTCTGGCTGTGATTGCCCTTTTGTGACTTCGCTGGCTTTTCAGCCTTGGTACGGAGAACTCTCTCCGTCCCGCCCTCCCTGTGTGGGGTTGGGGGGGGTTGTTGTTTTGACATGGGGGTTAAGGCTCATGCTTGTTTGGAGCGGGGTCCTCATTCAGACAAGCTGTGGGCGGGATCCCGTCCCATGTTCCGTGTTTGTGTATCAGTGAGTGGTGTTGAGCTGTCACCTGCAGAACCCCTAGTTCAGGGTAAACAGTGTGCACCGAGCTGCTGGCTGGGCCCCACATGTTGCTTCAACAAGGCAGGGAAATCGAAGGCTTTGCTTGGGTTAGCCGTCACGTTTTCAATTTAGCAAAGCACTAACCCCCGACGCCAGCTCCTGCCCGCCTCCTCGCTCATAGTCAGCCCGGGACCCTTGGCTACCGCGGCTCGGCCTTCACACGCAGTCCTTTAAAAAGGGTTTTCCCCTGAATTAAAGAATGATTGCTGTAATTGATTTTCCCATCCTAAGCTGTTATTGCAGGTTTGCATTAATTGATTGGAGACCAAGGGAAAACAATGAAATGTCTGTCTTTTTTTTTTTTTTGTGTGGCTATGATGGAGTTCTGTTCTGCAACAAAGAGACTTGTATGGAAGGAAACTGAATGTATTTTGGCGGGTGGTCTGGGCTGATAGTGGCTAAGTGCAGTGGTGTAGGGTTCTCTTGTGGGCGTACGCCTGAGGCCTCTATTCTGCCTGCGTTGTGAAGTGGAGATAAGTCCTTTGGCAGTGTCATCAGACCAGAAGGTGTGTGTGTATGGCGTACGCGTTTGTGTTCGCTCACTTAGACCGGGGACAATCGAAGGAGGACGTGGCCGTTACTTTTGGGTGCTTGCCGTTGCATGCGTGTGCCTCAGCCAAGACCGGGAGGGTGTCAGAGATCCAGCAGGGTCACTCACGGCGCTGCGAACAGGAAGTATCCTCTTCTCTAATTCGCGCCGCTACAAATCATGGAAAAAAAAAATCCTTTCTCTTTCCGTTTGTTTGCTTTTTCTCCGTTCTGCTTCATTCCCCTTTTAACCAGCTGGAAAAAAAACGCCTTCATGATTCCATTATTTATTATCGCCACACCGTATTGTTACCAAATGGTGCATTAACAGAGTTTTCCCAAAACCACAGTAGTCATTACACCGCTGGTAGTATTTAGGATGGAATTTGATAACGGGTTTCTCCCGGGTAACGGGCACTGCAACACAGAGCACACTTAATGTCGGGGCGGAGTGCCCGGAAAGTTTACAGAGAGGGATTTCTGGGTATTCCCGTAGTTACGGCTCGCAGCGATGGAGGGAGAGGCGAAGAGGCAGCACTCAAAGCAGAATGGTGATAATTAATGATCCGAATTGGGGGACTGGTTTGAAGGATCGCTTTATAATGATGATGACAAGCTTGAAGGATTCGCTGGCAATCTGTTACTCCGCACACAATCTCTCCACACAGAATGGGCTCTCTCTCCCGGGCCTCTTAACACTACAATTAACTTGCCTAAATAAATGACCCATGCGCCGGGCTCTACCACTGGGGGACTCTGAACATACATCTATATAACGCAGGACCTTATATAAATGTTTGAGGGCAACTATGTTTGTTTATTTCTGTTTCTGGAATTATTCGATGGTGAAGAGGAATGATGTACTTCTCTTTAATGCCTGGGAGGTAAATCAGTGTGTACTCAAAATGAATATCAACTAATATTGGGCCTACATAGGCACTTGTTTTAAATGACTGCTTAATAATGCTTAAAATAAATAAATGGTGAAAACTATTCCATAAGAAGAAGATTGCAAAGCTAATATTTGTGTTGACTTGGATTAAGGTGGTGTAGCATGCTTAAATCAATTACTCGTTTTAGCCAGGCAAGCACAGGCTGTCTTATTTTGTTTTTGGAGCGATTTTGTTGCATTACGGTTAATTTCCGAGGTGCGGGGCTGCAGGGAGTAATGGGCTATCGTGTTGCTCTAATGTGATGAACCTGATACCCCAAGCCCAACGGTGGAGTCGGAGTCATGCGTTCCTCAGGGAACGGCTTCCCAAACGCGGCCGGCGGCTCACGTGCCGAGCCAGAAGAGAGAAGCGCGCGCGCCGCCGCCGCCGCCGCCGTCCTCCCGGGGCCCACCTGTCTGCCTGTGGCTGGCCGGGTCTGCATGGGCACGGACGGCGAAGCAGGCGGCGGGGGGGGTGTATCTGGGGCAGGGTGAAGGTGAGGTGTGGGTTGGTGGTGTGTCTGGAAGGCATCTTTCTTGGGGCCCACCCACATACACCGCAGGCTAAAGTTAGCCCTGTGCTGTGCTTAGTGTCCGTTTGAACTGTTTTTCATTATGTAAAGAAAGAAAGTGAATTAAACAATATACCTTAAACAAAAACACACAGAGAGAAACATGAGCAAGGTAGAGTCTTTACAGAAACCCGAGACCACGCACAACTGCTGACCACCGCGAGGGGCCTGCGTGCCGGCTGTTCATAAATCAACCCAGAGTTTCTTTTTCCACTGGGCAGCCAAGTGAGAAAGTCCCCTGGTTTCTAGAGAATCGTTTGTGTGGCAATAATGAACATCACAGAGCCGCTTTTGTCGAATGCCTTATTTCTGTGTTTCCTCCCCGTCTTCGCCCGAATGTGGATTCCCAAGGAGTCACTTTGCGCTTTTGAACTTGGTAATGGCCTCAAGAAGGGTCCGAATCGATAGGGTGCATTATTACGGTGGACCCCAAGTCTGCGGGCTGGGTATTGATCCTCCTCGGTAAGTGCCCCCGCAGACCCACTTGTAGCTGGAGGTAAAGCGATCCCTTTGTGACCGGCTTTTAAAGGTGACCACGTTGTTTTCAACCTGAAAGGAGACCGGCGGAAATGGCCAGGAACACACAGGGGGCAATTTTCTCTTGGTTGAAATTCAGCTTTTTTGAGTTTTCGGCACCTCATAAAAATAGGGGAAAGTTAAGTTATAGCATGTGCTTCACATTATTGCTATAGCGGAGAGATAACCGCTTCAGGGAAGGCTGCATGTGTATGCTATATCTAGTTTTCTGTCAATGAGCGCAGCCTCAGTCTCAGAGATGCGTAGTTTTGCATGGTTTTCATTCATGGAGGGAGGCCACCCAATATTTACAAGAAACTGGAGCCATTTTGTTAAAAGAAATACAAGAAACCAACACAGTACCCAGTTATTCTGTGCTTCTTTCTTACACTTGCAGTACTAGTGACTGTTTGCCTTCTCACCATAATGATCAATTCTAATAATTGACTATTTTTATTTTGGAACGCAATGCTACATTTAGTAGGCTATGCACTTACTAAATAAGGTATTTATGTTAAATGATCATTTTATTTATGATCCATTAACTGCATTCACAGAAAAATACAATTATTAATTTCATATTATGAACGAGCAAAAAAACAGATATTAACTAAACATTAAAATATAGTTGAAAGAAATGCTAAATGCATCTATAAATAGCGTTCCGTGAACGTTTTTATTGCCGCTTGTGAAGCGCTCCGACACCCCAGCCGTTTCATCCTTGTCATTTCCCCACCCTGCGCTTTCTGAAGCAGAGTCTCACTTAACATGAGCTGGGGAACCGAACCTCACTCTGCAGAAAACCAGTGTAGAGACACATCTCAAGCCCAGTCCAGCAAACGGTGCGCTTTTCCAGGTGGGGTGGAGGGAAGGCGCAGGAGGCTGTATGAACCGTCTCTCTGGTTTCAGCATGGAGGCTGTGTGAACCGTCTCTCTGGTTTCAGCATGGAGGCTGTGTGAACCGTCTCTCTGGTTTCAGCATGGAGGCTGTATGAACCGTCTCTCTGGTTTCAGCATGGAGGCTGAGGCTCTACGTGTGTGTACAGGAGCTAGGTGCCAATGCTGCTTCGCCACCGCCCCCGGAGAAGCCCGTTGTGTGGCGGACGGGAAGTGGGCGTGGCCTCTGCCCACCTGCTCTGTCAATCACGTGGGAGACAGCTGCGGTCCCACACTGGCGTCAGGGAGCCACTTCTCTGGACATCCATCTCCGGCATTGCGCAGTGGGTACCCCTTCAGCTGCGTCCCAAATTCCAGTGCCCCGACGCCCCCGCATTCCATTTGGCACCTCTGGCCACCGCCATCCTCGTTGCTGAGGCGCGGAGGAGTCTGTGAGACTGAGTCTGCGCTTTCTTTTTTTACACAGAACACTTTGTAATGGTCGTGGACATGTTTGCTGTGGGTGGGAAGGTACTGGGCCTTTCGGTACACACATCCTGATAAATAAGTTGTGCTGGAAAATTTACAGTCGCTTTTCATGAGAAATTACGATTGAATAAACGTATTTGAATACAGTGAAGTGTGACCCACAGTCTGCCCAAATCAGTGGTTTAGGCTAGATCAGGGTTTGTCAGGGTTAAATAGACCGGTCCTGCCAAGGGCGCTTATGTCCATCTGAAGCTGCATTTAAAAACCCCCAAGGTTTAAGGCTCAGATCTCCTCTCCCACTGCCCCCCAGCCTCACTCAGCCGTCTTCTCTCCACGGCAGGGCATGAACCCCACACGTGAGCACTTTTAAAAGCCCATTCATTAAAGCGGTCTCTCTCCCCCTTATTTCCTTAGCGGCTGGGACTGCCTCGTTATATAGGGTCTTTGGGGAGATGGGGGGATGGCTCCACCGATCGGGCCACCTCCCTCGCTCCTCAGGAGGGAGCCTGACTTTCCCATCACGGGCTGTAAAGGGAGCGGCAGTAGTCGAGCGCAGGGGGAGCCGTCCTCTCACTCCTCCTGGGGCCTACTTAACCCTTCACAGGGAGTTCTGTTCAGAGTAACGGGCTTTATTGTCTGCCATAGTCGCATCCTGACAGCCTGTCTCTCGCTCTCTCCCTCCCTCCCTCTCTGGGCTTTAAACATGCGAGTGTGCGAGATAACATCCACCTGACCTGGGCAGCAGCCAACAGAAACACATTCACATATTGATTCACATAGCTTTACGTTGGCTAACCCTCTGTTTTACTTGTCATTCGTCAAATTTGAAGTCATTTATGTTTTGCCAAGACTGGTTGTTAAGTACAAATGGTTAACTAGCGTGACTGTTTTGTTCTGTTTATGCGATTACCCATACTACCCGTACTGTACCATGTAAACTGGTAAAAGGCTGCTGGTTGGCTATGGCCCTTAACCTCGGCAATAAACATGCGTCTCCTGCAGGTTCCTGACTCTGATCGACGGGCGGATGGAGGAGATCGGTCGGCCGGAGATGAAGCATCGCGTGGAGGCCAGCTGCAGGCAAGGCGGGCTGGAGGCCCAGGCCAAGACGCTGGACACAACGCCCGAGACACTGCAGCTGATCGTGGATGGACTCACACAGCCACCAGGCTTTGACATCCGCCAGAGTGAGAGCTCCACAATGATCCATAGGTCCATAGGGGGATAGGTTACTTTGTTAGGGCTTGGGCCTTAACAGTACTGTTGTCTTCCTGTGAAGGTTCAGTTCAGGGTACCTGAAATGTCATTCATTTTACTAAACAAGTTCATACAAATCGTTAATACACTATGGTTTGGTTACAGTTATTCTCCTCTGAACCAATAGAGGGAACAAAGTACACTGAGTGGTAAATGTTCCATTACAAACCTCAGGTCCCATTCTGAACTTTACTGAGATCAGGCCCCATCCTGTACTTTACTGAGATCAGGCCCCATCCTGTACTTTACTGAG